>BLKR01014907.1:0-90000 GCA_011170035.1 Teleogryllus occipitalis
ACTTTCATAACTTTCGCCAAAGCTGGCCCTTATCGCCTCCGCGTCTTTGTGTGAGTCAGATGAGCGGCAACGCTGAACCCTGGCTGTGAGAAAGTAAACTAATCCTCGCAAGCTGCTCATTGCTTCAAAGCAGGTCACATGACGTACGACAGCACGTCAGAGTCGCTTATACGCTGGCGGTTCTTGTATAGAGCGATTTTCCTAAAGATGAGCGAAAGTGACAGCTAGTGCTGGCAACATAAATAAAAGTTCTGTGGTCGTCGTGCCCTTGAGCTCATTAGACTCCCTTCCCGCATTCGTTCGTTTGCAGTTGGCTAACTTGTAAATGGCTTTGACGCTTCCTTTTGTGATGTCCTCGTACGACGAAAATATAGTGCGCCACGAGAAATAATTGAAATTAGAAAGTGCAGTGTTATGTGCTCTTCTGTAAAAATTCTTTTTTTCAATAAACATTACATTGAATTTACTTTTTGTGTGAGAAATATTATGTTCATTTTAAAACCGATACTGGAGTGCGAGATGCGTACCGATGCACGTGGTTCCCGGCCCTTGTGCTGTTGTGTGGCGAGCTGTGATTGAGAGCTTTCTATTTACATTCGTGGCAGTTTTCTTTTACTGATTGTGAGAGCATATTAAGAGATTTTCCACATACGTAATTAAATTTAAATATTTCTCGGACTCACGTACAAGCATATACCTCTGTGAAACTCTTAGTCTTCTTCATAGGGATGTTTTCACAGGAGCCATTAGCACTTTACGAAGGGGCGTGACTGAACAGCTGTCGCGGCGAAGGGATACTTCTCTCAAATGCATGTGATGCTCACTTGTTTTCGCGAACTGTCACTTTGGCTCATCCTTAGGAAAATCGTTCTATAATCTTCCGACTGATCTTCCGTCACGTGCGGCCAAACTTTAGGAAGTGCGTGATTGCCGGCATGAAATGACATCGGGCGACGTGGCGAAGCGGCCTTCCGGCTGGGCAGCGCCGGGGCGGACGGTCGTTGGCCGGGCCGGGCCGGAGCCGCGATGCCCGAGCCGTTTCCTCCCCCTCTTTCCTCCTACGCTGGCGTCGGGCGACGCGACGCGCCGCGGCGGGTCGCGACGCCGCCCGCTCTGCCCTCGGCCTCGCCCCGTGCGCCGCGGCCCCCGCCCCCGCCCCCGCCGCCGCTGCTTGAGGCGCCGGTCACGTGACGCCCATCGCCGGAACCGCGCGCCGTGACCTGACTTCCGGCCGGCGCGGCGGACGAGGTGCTTCCTAGCAAGGCTTTGTTCTTGGCGGCGCGGCGTTCGGGAGCTCTGCGATCGCCTCGTCGCGACGCCACACGCCACGTCGTGGTTGCGCTACCTGCATTCTTATTTGTCGTGCGTATTTCAGATTGTCGCTTAGCTGTTTAATGGTCGGGAAATATGGAGATGGAGAGGACGATTAGTCATTAATGTCTTGTTTTTAAATGAACACACTGAAAAAAGTGCGCTTCCCCGCTGTTTTCTCGCTTGGTTTTTCAAAATTTTACTTTTTCAATTTTACCGTTACTCACAGCCCACCCTCTCTTCTCTCTCTCTGTCTCTCTCTCTCTCTCTCTCTTTCTCTCTCTCTCTCTTCCTAATCATACAACTCACACCTACTCATTCGTCAATTAACTTCTTGCCTTGAAGTTCACTGCACCAGGAGTTTTAGGAAAAGCGTGTACCTTGTTAAGATAAATACGATTGGGAAAATGTGTTGTCCATCATTAGTGAACTACTGTTGGTACTGATGGTAATTTCATTAAACATCAGCAGATAACATAGAAAACGGAAAAAACGATCTTTGAATGTGTGACATTTCCGCTATAATTCTATGGGGGTGGAAACGCCTGTATCAGCATTTCAAATAACGATCTCTCACAGTTCTTCTTCCCCATACACCCGTCGTTTTCAGCATACGGAGAAAGAAGATATGGCGCCTTTAATAAGATTTCCTTGGTGTTTACTGCTTGGCGTTTCTTAAGAGTTCCTTATTTTACTGCTAGAAGAACCGCTTCGAGTTGCGCTCCGACCGTCGCGTGATGTAGCCATCAAGGACGGTGTGCGTTTACTATACACTTCCAGTTCTTTCTCATTTTCTTTATAGTCCTCATAACCTCGCTCTTAATTTGTATCGTAAATCTAATAGCATATTTATTACGCCCTAATCTCCAGAGTCTTCGCCCGTAACCTAGATTCTTTCGGACAGAGGCCATAAATTCATACTTCCACAACAACTCGTTATCGCCGCCGTCGCGCAGTCTGCTCGTTACGCAGCCGTCTGCGTGTGCGTTGCAGCCAAAACGCGGCGTTTGCCTTCTTCTTCTTCTTCTTCTTCTTCTTCTTCTTATTCTTATTCTCTCTCTCTCTCTCTCTCCCCGTCTCTCTCTCGCTCTCTCTCTCTCCGTCTCTCTCTCTCTCTCCGTCTCTCTCTCTCTCCGTCTCTCTCTCTCTCGTCTCTCTCTCTCCGTCTCTCTCTCCGTCTCTCTCTCCGTCTCTCTCTCCGTCTCTCTCTCCGTCTCTCTCTCCGTCTCTCTCTCCGTCTCTCTCTCCGTCTCTCTCTCCGTCTCTCTCGCTCTCTAACTCTCGCTCTCTCGCTCGCTCTCTCCGTCTCTCTCTCTCCCCTCCCTCTCAACATCCTGTGGATGCAGGCAAAGTGAGACTCAACTAGATATCGAGTGGAAAAGAACCAAGTTTCATGCGGACGACAAACTTTTCTGTAAGTTGCGCGTGATTATTTGCCGGGAGGAGACTATTGCCTTGACATGCTGGAGAGAATTTTTTGAGCTCTTTCTAGTATGTTCGTCCTCACTTCTTTTTGAATTTTAAGTATTTGGAAGAGAAATTTACGAATACGTAATGTGTACTTGGGTATAACTTGTGTTTTGCTTGACGTAAAGGAAATTTATGTTTTTTCTCAAAAACTCCCCCATTTTTTTCTTTACGTATTACGTTAATTATGATATAAAAATCGAGATTTGAGATTTGGTGTTTCTGTCCCAACCTTTGAACTGCGTAATTTAAACAAGAAATAAACTCTTTATGCTTACACACAATTAGTTTTACTAGAGCTAATTAAGATCAACGATTTTAAAATGATTTTCCGAGATTGAGGTTGTTGATAATACGTTTTGCTGTCCAGACCATTAGCAAACACAATAGTTTTCTTCCCATATAAAAAATAATGCCTAGTCATTGTGAAATGCTGAAAATAAGAGACGTCGAAATGCATGACCAGGAGGAGGTATATAGTCAGGAATCGCTTTTGAACAGTGATTTGAACTCCAGTGCATTAGGTCTTCTTTCTTCAGACGCCTAATATTTCTCTGCGTTGGGACTTGGGAGTCGATGAGACCATCAAGAAAGGAGAACCAGTGAACCATTTCTCCGAGTTCCCCACATCTGTACTCCGGTTTAAACAGACTGTCACAATCTGGAAGAGGAGAGGGGCATTGTGTTCCAATCGGGAGCTCCAATACCAACAATTAAAGTTGTAAGGAAGCTCCCAATTGGATGACAGTGTCTCGCTCTCCGTCTAGCCTGTGACCTTGAAGTGCCACTCTATTTAAATTGGAGTCCCACGAAAGGGTCAGCTGACCCGTAACTGCGTGTCCGAACGCGAAGCGACGTAAGCCGGCCCCGGCCGAGTCCTTCCAGAGCGAGTGCCCGGAGGAGCGCTATCCATCGCGTTTGCGTGTGACGAATCGCCGCCGCGGAGGCAGGGAGGGGGCCGAGTGGCGGTTATTTATTGGCACAGATATTTCATTCGCTGACTGCTCCCCGATGCGCCGCCGCCAGCGCCACCTCCGCTGCGTACGCAAACGCGCCCCTCGCTATTGAAACGCTCTCGCCCCTCGCTATTGAAGACGCAGAGTTAATTCAGGAGGCGCATACGATTGCGACTGTCGAATTCGGATATAGCGAACTCGGATATAATGAACTTTCGAATATAGTGAACTGAAGTCACTGGTCCCGATCCTCATACGTAACAAACACGCACAAGAAGATTGTGTTATAGACATCTTACTAAATATAACTCTCAAAAAATTTAATTTCGATCAGTTCCCCGAATTTATGGAAGAATACGGATTTGGATGTTGTTGGATACGGTTGGAGAGGTTGGATAAGGTTGGGATTTGGATGTTGTACGGATACGGTTGGAGAGTTTTGTGAGATATTTTGAAACATTTATGGTGAATGAAAAGGGTTGAGGGAACCGTACCACTAAGGAACATACTTCAGCTTCTCAGTGCCTTTTCTGTTCAACCTGAAGACTTCTGAGTGTAGACGGCAAGTTAAAAACTAGTGATAGATTTTCAGTGTGTGGGCAATGTAAAATTAAGTGAGAAGGAAGCACGAAGATAATGAATTTAGAATTGGCAGCGTTTGGATTTTTTACTCTACTTCTGTTATAATCAAGTCAATAATATTAAAACATTGTTTTGTACGTTGGGTTCATCGGATATAGTGAACCTCTGATGAAGTGAATGAAAAACGAAAGTCCGTAGAAGTTAACTACAATCAAAGTCGACTGAACCTATTCTCATTTCTATTTCCGGTAATTTGATTGAAACTGGACGTGTTAAAGTGAAATTCAATTGGGACCATGCGGCGTGAAAAGAAAGTTCTTTTCATCGATTACTGTGTTATAACATTATTATAATAGAAATTCGTGACTTTATAAATGTTAATTTTAAATTACATTCCGTGTTTAAATACTTTCAAAATATGTTAATTCTGTGTTTCGTTACTTGGTACCAAATTCTAAGCTAATGTGTTCTACTGGTAGTAGTATATATTGCAATTCTGGTTAGGTTGAATCCTGTTAAATTTGGTGTCTGTGGTCTGAGACAAGAATAGAGTGGATCGGGATTGAATTATTTATTAAACTGTGTATTTGATAAGAATCATGATGCTTTTTTAATTGTTCTTAGGAAATTATTTTGAATGATTGTTTTTTCATGTTATTCTTGGCGGCTTTTATCCATATTGGATATGCGTGCAGTGGTGGGGGTATCGTATTGTATATTGCGAGTGCTGTGGCATACAGTAAATTGCTGTCTCTATTGATTATCGGTTTTTGTTGAAGTTGTTTGTTTTTAGCCTTTATTATTTTACTGTCAGTATGATATTTCCAGTTTAGTTTGGTATGAATGTTGGGACCAAGTTTTTAAGGGCTTTTTTGAAGGGTACCAGTTTATAGTTTCATTATTTAATGTGAATGGGGAATGAGAAAGAGACGGTGCTAGTATGAATATTTTAGCAGCAGTTTTCGGGTTTAGTTATATTTTTAAATTTTACGCTTAGCATTCTATTAGATTTATATACATGTATTCTCTTTTGATTACTGTGAGTGATTTTCCTGTTAAGTAAATTGTCGTGACGTCAGCAAACATTTTTGAATGGAATTGAACATTGGAATGTCTTCTTTGTATGTTAAAAAGAGTGGGGGCTAGGGGAGATCCTGAGGGCAACCTGTCTTAATAATTTTTATGTTTGAATGGTGATTGGTAACTACTATTCAGAGAGTTCCTGTTGGAAAGAATCTTATTGTGTGGAAAAGTGTTGTAATAAATAATACCGTTAGATCCTATCCTAAAGGGTCTTGTTGGTTCAATAGTCTTCTAGCGAGATATTTTATTTTCCCCGGTAAATTCTGAGATGGAAGACTGTTATACAGTGGGTAACTTCAGTTTCAAAACTTGAAGCTTCCGATTGGATAACATAGCTCTCCCTGCTTCTCCATCAGAGGCCAAGAAATTCTAATCGAACATGAGAACTCGATGACCAGACAGAGGACTAGGGGCTCGGGGCCGCCGACCGTTCGGGAAGGAAGCGGAAGCGACAGCGGAGAGCCGCCGCGGTCTGGGGGCAACGGCCTGCTGGGCGCGGCCTCCCGGGTGGGGTGGAGCCGCTCTCCTCAGAGGCCCCCTTGTTCACAGGCTCTTCGCCTCCGTTGACAGGCGCATTCGCGGCGCCGCGCCCCTCGCCCTCGTCCTCGTCCTCGCCCACGCTCTCGCCCTCGTCCTCGCTCTCGCCCTCGCACTCGCTCTCGTCCTCGCAGTCGCTCTCGCCCACGCTCTCGCCCTCGTCCTCGCTCTCGCCCTCGAACTCGCACTCGCCCTCGCCCTCGCCCTCGCCCTCGCCCTCGTCCTCGCCCTCGCCCTCGCACTCGCACTCGCCCTCGCACTCGCCCTCGCACTCGCCCTCGCCCTCGCCCTCGCCCTCGCCCTCGCCCTCGTCCTCGCTCTCGCTCTCGCTCTCGCACTCGCTCTCGCTCTCGTCCCCGCAGTCGCACTCGCTCTCGCCCTCGCACTCGCACTCGCACTCGCTCTCGCCCTCGCACTCGCATTCGCACTCGCTCTCGCCCTCGCACTCGCGCGCGCACGCGCACTCAGCTACACTCGCCCTCGCCCTCAGCTAAACTCGCCCTCACCGTCGCCATCGTCCTCGCCCTCGACTGCCCTCGCCCTCAACCTTGCCCTCGCTCTCACCCTCGCCCTCGTCCTTGCCTTCGCCGTTACCCTCGACTACCCTCCCTATCCCCCTCACTGAGCTCGCGTTCTCTGCTGCCCTTTCCCTTGCGCGCGCATCTTCCTGCGGCGCTGCCCTTGCTGGGAGCGTGCGTCTCACTTGGTTTGCGCCGCGCATGCACATAGGCTCCAGCGAACCTTTCCCAAGCCACTGGTTGCTCCCTTAACGTGTATCATCTGAAATGACTTCCAGCTGCCGTGTCTGATGGAGGAAAATGTTCCGACAGTCAGCAAAGAAGGAGCGTTACCGTTTTCTGTCTAGCCCCGGTCCGGGAGGACCAACGGTGGCGGATTTTGGACACTAGATAGCGAGGACGAATTCAGCCACTTTCTGAAAGAGAATTATAACGCTCAGCGGCTCTTGATCGGTAACTTTCCAGCAGGGGAGGAACACCGCTATCGCTAGGGATAATATATTCACTACAGAAACCGCAACACTATCCCAAACAGTAGACGCCCCTTAAACAGCTATCAATTGAAAAACATAGGATAGGGTTGACTTTAAGAAAGTTTGTAGTGAAATTATCCTAATTTCTTTATTTTGAAGTCATCGAACCTATCCTTAAAAACGACATTAAAGTGACTGCATTAACCTTCCCTGTGTGCAACTATATTTCGACTAAGGAGATGCTGGGCTGGTCTCAGTGTGTAATGATGTAATGATGTAAATGCTTCTTCGCTGTCGGCGCAGCTGTTTCATCTCACAGCCTCTTCCGCGCACGGCGCACACCCGCTCGTCCTGTAAAGCGCGCCACACGGACATAATCCATTTCCAAATTGGAAAGGCAAGCCTTCGAGCAACATGGTTGTTTTTTATGAACGAGGCGCTTAGTGTGGTAGAGCCGTTTAATAGAAAAACTGCCCTGCTTTGTAGAGCTCGGCAAATAACAGTGGTTCATTGAGGATAAACCTATCGGCGTGTATCATTACTCTTCGCGCGAGGAAGTAATAAACATAAGCGGCGCGCTTTAAAGTTTTGCCGCGAAGGTTGATCGTCTTTTTTCCTGAGGGACCTAATTTGCGACTATGGCCTTTCGTGGGCTTTTAATAATTCCAGCTATGAATAAAGAAACTTCTTTTGTGACAAAACAGTTGCAGATATGTCAACGTATACAGCTAATTCTTAATATATTTTTTAATATACTAGCAGAACCCGACATACGTTGTCTCCATCTCTCTCTTTTTCCTCTCTCTCTTTTCACTCTAACTTTTCCCTCTCTTTTCCCCTCGTGCCCCTTTCTTCTCTCATTTCCCACTTCTCTTTTTTCTCTTTTTACCCGTTCTATTTTCCCCTCTCTTTTTATCTCGCTTTTCCCGATCTCTTTTTCTCTCTTTTTGCCTCTGACTTTTCCTATCTTTTCCCCTTCTTCTTCTTTCCCTCTCACCTTCCCTCCCTCTTTTTCACTTTCTTTTTCTCCCTCCTCCTGTTTTCCTCCTGACTTCCTCGTCTCTCTCTTCCTTTCTCTTTCCCCCCTCACTCTTCCTTCTCTCTCTCTCTGTTCCTCTCTCCCTCTCTTTTTCATTCTCTATCATTCTTTCATTCTCTATGTCATTTCTTTCTCTTTCATTCTCTCTCTTTGCTTCTCTATTTACTTTTCTCACTATCCCCCTCACTCCCTTCACTTTTCCCTAGCATTCTTTCTTTCCACCGGTCGGTCTCTCTCTCTCTCTCTCTCTCTCTCTCTCTCCCTCTCTCTCTCTCTCTCTCTCTCTCTCTCTCCCATTCCTCTATTTTCACCTTTCTCACTTTCATATTATGAGATTTTTTAAAATTTTCTTTTATACAAACCTTGCCCTGACAATAACGCACACACACGCGCAAGCGCGCACACGCACACACACACACACACACACACACACACACACACACACACATACGTACACACTCACGCACACAAGAATTATCCAATTTGGTGCAGTCGTTCGAAAGTTATGCGCTTACATACATTTCGGCGATTCATTTTTATTAATGTAGATTATGTAGTATTCGCGATTATTATGACGTTATCAAGAATTTTGGACAATTTAGTGTAATTCATTTCGTTAGGAGTTTTAATTTTTAATATACTCCAGAGACAAGAAAAGATGTCTTAATTTCACCTTTCGAGATTATTGTTGATAATTTTGATCTTAGTAGGGTTTTTGGTCAGAGACCATATTCAGGTGTATGATACATATTGGGTGCCAATGCATAACTGGAGGAGAATTCTAGTGGCCGACTGCTGTGATCGGTATTTTCCGTGGATTCTCCTATCAACACCCTAGCGCAATACCATAACAAACTGGCCACAGACTCCGCGTGATTTTTCCTTCTTCACCCCTTAATTACACACACTCACATGCTCTAACACACATGCCAGATGACCAGTCGTGAGTTTACAGTTTTTGCCTGTTGGGGCAATTTCCCGCAGATGGGGGATCTCGCTCCGAAACGGCGGAAGATCACGGCCATCTCCCACGATAACTCATAAACTGCACTTAAGGGACTTAGTTGATGCGTCCGGAATCTCTAATGAATCAAACGGATGCCGAAGTCGCGTGCAGTTTGTGTGGCCTCGGGGTGATCCTCCCCCTGTCGCGGTGCGTGTGCGTGCGTCTCGCGCCCAATGGGCGTGACGCCCGTTTCCAGAGCAGCAGCTCCTTCCGCGTGCTGCTCTCGGAATAGCCCCCCCCCCTCCCCTGCGCCCGTTTACGACTCCTTCAGCCCAGCAATTCTCTTCGTACGCGTAGGCTTCCGCGGCTCGAGTCGATGACTTCTTCGCTGTCCGGGTGACGCCGCGTAGCGGGCCTCTCAGCCCACTACGCGGCGTCGCCCGGACAGCGAAGAAGTCAACAATTCTCTTTCCCTTCGCGCGCCAACTGTCCGCTTTCGTTTCCTGTTGCTCTGTTGTAGTGTTTTCAACGTCTTTCCGGCCGGCCTTTTTGCAATTTTCAATATACTGAAAGTTTCGATACGGCAGCGTTTTCTTGAAGTTGATATCTATCCTGTTCCTTCATGTTGTTTTGTGTTGTTTTTTCTCATTTGCAATTGTTCTCTATTGTTTCAACCTTGTAGTTTTCTACATGCCCCGCACTTTATTGTCCTCAATTTCGCTCCACTTCCATCTCATCAATTTCCTTCCTTCCTTTAATAATGTTAATTCGCTGTATCTTCTCTTCGTTTTCTTTGAATTCAATTTTATTCTCTCTCTATTCTCACTTTACTTTTCTTCGACTGTCTTTGATGATTTATTCTCCCATGTTTTCTTTACCACCTGGTAAAATAATCAAAGACGAACATTCTGTGGAGAAATGAAACAAAACCTGAAAATGAAACAATATACAATTAAGGAATAGATGTTCATTTGTCCTCGCCGCCCGCTCGGCAAGTCGTGAGGGATTGGGAACTGAATTCAAAGATAGATCGCTTTCCAAGCTTATAAATGAGCTCACAACCACCTGTCTGTGATGTGAAGACTTCACAGTCGCTCCCAAACATTTTACACTTAGATTTTTATTTATTGAAACATTATTGGTTCTGATTCTTTTCTAAGCTTCGAATGTCTCAGAGCGATTTCAATAGCGTTCTGAATTATTTTTACTTGGAGTACATCTTTTGTACGTCAGTTTAAGAACTGTGTTAATTTTAGGCATTTGACAGTTATGGAGTCGTATTTCAGCTCCAGCTACGTAGCAGTTTGCCAATGGCTTTGTTCGGGTGCCCTCTCAACGCTGGTTATCAACACTCTCCCATTGCCAAGCTTCTTGTAATTAACTGGGAAGCAAGTAACTTACTCTCCACAGAACTGTTTCGTTGTCATTTGACTCTTAACGGTGATAAACTAACGATTCATAAACTTTTACAACGATGATTTCGTTACGGTTATTTTGACAAACTTTAATTTCTATTATTTTATCAGAACCTTTCTGATGATTAGATGAATGGAGTTCACAAATTAAAGAGGAATCTGACGAAACCGGCTCTCGTGTTGTGCAGAAAGTTCAAAACCAGCAAATTTTATTGATAATTGAAATACTTCTGAGAATTGCTAAGTATTCCCTCCAGAAGAGAAAGAATATTTCTAAGCAATATTTTAAGGCAACGTGGCGCACGTTTTAAGAATTATGACCTCTTAAGAAAATCAGGACCAATTTCGTTGATAATATGAGCAATTTAATATGAGTAATTTAATCAATTATTATCAGAAAAATCTAATTGTTTTTTACGTAATAAATATTGTTCTATTTTAGTCTCTCCTCTTTCAATATCTTTAATAATAGATGTCAAAGGACTCTTTACCTAGTTTAATTGTTCGTTATCACCGAGATTGAAAGTATTTTCTAGTGAATTGCAGACATCCATTTACGATGTGCAAATAAACTAGTGATATTTCTGTGAACTGACATTGCTTCACAGCTTATGAAATGGAATGTTTTGTGAAAATATTGATTGCCTTTTCTTTATGAAATGAAATATTGTACTGAATTATTTTTCTTTTGTCCACAGGTAAGTGTGAATATCATGATGCTGACCTGGTGTAATGGTACCAACATCTCAAGGTAAAACATCGTTCAGTCTTATCTGTTATCTTTGCACTGAGTTGTGACTGGAATACTAGGGCATTAGTGTATTTACTTCAATTAAAAATTGTACATGAAATAATCTGGTTGCATTTGTTATTATTTCCTGCAGAAGCAAGGAAGAAGGAATGTGTATTGCGTACTTACAGCCAATCAGCAATTGTACACGTAAGCTTGCCACCCCACCCGGCCGCCCAGGCCGGACAATTTATAACACCCGTCGCACAACATCGCGATGTCAATGCCCTGAGGAAGCCTGCGACATGTCAGGCGAAACGTCGGACTCTCAGCCCACTAGGCGGCGTCACCCGGACAGCCTACAAGCAATCAGCAATTGCCTATCGAAATGGCTAAGTTTACATCCTCTTCTTTCTCTCGTTGGATAAAGAAATGTGCCTTGTTACGAGAAAATCGGAATAGCTGATACTAACTGTAAAAATATGTTTCATAAGTACATATACTAAGCAACTGGTGAACCAAAGTTCAAAAGAAGATTTAAAAAGTAAATCTTCTATAGATGTCTCAAAACTGATTTGTGTTATGTGTATCAGTTGGGCCATTCGTAGAAAGCCACTGCTTTACTGATGCCTTTGTCAAGATAACAAGAGCGTCGCGGGAGGCTGTTGGCCTCTCCCCAATTTAAGAAATGAAAGAGCCGCGGTGCCTGAAGTCGTTCAAAGAAACTAGGGAGCTCTGTTGAAACACGCTACATTGATTTATGACTCATTCAAATACTCCCTCCCAGCTGGAAGGCAAGAAGGACGCTACCAAATGGTTGTGTTGTTTTTTTTCTTCAACTAGATTAGTTTTTCCATTCCTCGAAAGTCTTTATTGGTAACTGGAACATAATTGTACATGCGTTGTTACAGTATGGAATGTTGCTTGGTATTCGAAGCAACTGACAAAAGTGGTGCTGCAGCAAAACCTTCGTTAATATGTCTATCTAAATATTCCAGTCTCGGTGAATGAAGATATTTTCTTCTTTGAAACTCTGATATTTCAGTGCAAATTATATTTCTCATCTATTGTATATCACAACAGAGGTTTGAATATTTTCGTCACTCAGTATTTAATAAACTGTGAGTTTTAGGCGTGCGCGGCCTAAAACAAGAGAGGGTCATCTTCATTTCTGGGTCCCCCTTTTCCCACTTTTTTACTTACTTATTGCGGTATGCTAGAAAGTGAATAAATATTATTACAAGAAGAATGAAATTATATCTTCAATGTTACAATAATAGCAATTGATTTTATGTCGAACAATTTAGAACAGTCTTGTCCATTCTTTCTGCCTTGAATAGGTATTGATGAAAATACCATATCTCAAAGTCATATTGATCCGGAACATGGACACACTTTCAGAACACAAGACACGACTCTTGAACAGAAACTCATAATTAAGTTCACGTGGTAACAAGCAGTAATGAATGTTTTGATTGAATATAACGAATCCTAAAACGAATCCGCTACAATTCTTACCACAGCTGTAAAATCATATTCCCTGGTTTTTGTGGGGGATCATCGTACAAGGAGCGAGATAATAATCGAATGTAATAATCCTTCCCTTACGTCCTGCAACCATAAACTTGACAATCACTAACGTATAATTGGGAGTGTCGCCAACAGAATTAGAATGAATGCAAAAAAAGGAATATTCAAGACTTAACTAACAGGAAAAATTTTCAACTGTCACAGTATATAATTTTTTTTGGATGTTGTAATTAATTAGGAAAAATCTGCATTACGTGATTCGCATATGAGGAGCACATTACGTAAACCACGGTGCTCGCGGGCGGCGCGTTGGGGTTGATGAACACGGTTGCCAGATTGCTTATGAGAGCTTCTTCCCCAAATTGGCAGATTGAAAAAAAAAAAAGGAAAAATCCAGGGATTGAACATGTTTACAAGGGATTTTTTTTCTTTCTTTCTTTTCCGTAAGGCCTCGGGGGCCCCCCTTTCCAAATGTGCCTGGGAGGGGGCCCGTGCACGGAGTGAGGCCTGGTGGGGCGGAACGAGGCGGGTCGGGGGGGCCAAGGCACGTGCCTGCGCCAGCCGGGCCACGTGGCCGCAGTCGAGGTGGTCGCGTGCGAAGCGGCGGCCGGCACGGCCCGACACGGCCCGACTCGCTTCCCACCGCGGCCGCAGTCGCCAACTCCATCGCCGTCTCTCGCACTGCACAATCACCCAGCCGGCACCGCCGCTTTCTCCGCGCTTTCCTCCGCGGCGTCCTGTTGTCGAACAACTTCCTGATTCTTTACTTCCGTTTGCTTTTCTTTCTCCCGAACATTGAAGTATTTACGTTTATTTTTTGCTCGTTTCCTTCCACGAAATCGTGTATCATCTTTTGTCTTCAGTGTTCTTTGACATCGCAACCTTTCCCCTTTTCTTC
The DNA here is from genome assembly GCA_011170035.1 of Teleogryllus occipitalis. Taxonomy (NCBI): domain Eukaryota; kingdom Metazoa; phylum Arthropoda; class Insecta; order Orthoptera; family Gryllidae; genus Teleogryllus; species Teleogryllus occipitalis. Next base: position 13,486 of record BLKR01014907.1, read on the forward strand.
TTATTCCTCAGCAACACTCCGTCCTCAGTTTTTGTGTTGGTCGTTTGCTTTCTCCGTGGGCTGTCGTTTCGTTGTGTGCAGCGTCTTTCTTCGTGGGCTGTCCGGACGCGAGTGCTCGGGGCTTCGTGAATGGCGCTGGCCGTCCGGGGGGGGGGGGGGCAGTGAGCGTTGGCGGGGGGGGCGGCGCGGCGTGCGGGGCCCTCGCCGCCTCCTTCTCCTCCTCCTCCTCGTCAGTCGGTGAGGCGGCGGCGGCGCGGCTGCGGGAGGCCCGCGCGAGTCGCGTGCTCGGCCGCCCGCTTCACGCGCACGTCCCGCGCGCTGCTGGCGTTTCGCTCCCCCCCCCGGTGCGTTTCTTATTTGGTGGGCGCGAGCTTCCGATCGGCGGAGCCGAGGCCGACGGCCGCGTCGTCCCGCTGGGGGCGTGCCCGGCCACGGAGTGCCGTTGCAGCGCCGGCTGGCGACTGCGCTCGCGAGTGGGAGGAGACTTGCTCCGCCAGCGCTGGCCGCCCATCGCTGCACCCGCTGCCTCAGCTCGGTGGTTCTGTGTGTGTGTGTGTGTGTTATCAAAGTGTTCGTTTTGGTTCAAGTGTGCTGCTTGTGAGTTCGTCATCCAAGTCGAAGTTTCTCAGCTCATGGTGCAAGATATTGCGAGTTATGTGCTTCGTTTGAAAACTGAAAAAAAAATATTAGTTATCTTTTTACGTCTCGTTTATTGTTTCTGTATTGTATGAGTCGTCTCATCGAAAGGTATGTGAAGTGTAATTAATGTACACCACTGGATCCTGAAGAAGCCTTTGCGACGGTTATCGTTCCACCGTCTTGTTAGAAACTTATTTTATTGCGTGCTTTTTCTTGTGATGTTTTCCGGGTGCCACCAAATACAGAGGTCGTTCTCATAACTCAAGGCAAAAAGGCTACGCCTGCCTCAAAAGTCTTGTAAACAATGTCCGTTCCAAAATTAAAAAGGAAAACACAAACCATAAATATTACGAAGTAGGCAACTCTCGATTTCAAATGTCAAGAACAATGCTGCTATATTGTTTAAGAAATTCTTCAAATTTAGGAACTATTTTTCGAGTTTTGGTGTCTTTACTATATGCTATTTGGGTGGTCTTATGTCATTTTCATTTACAAAAAGTAATTTCAGGTGTACGGCGTAATAACAAACATAAACAATTAGGAAATCTGTTTATCGTTTCAAAACTGAATTATGCAAGAGTGATGTTTATTCTAACAATATTCGTTTGAAGTTAGTTCTCGATTTTAAAAGCCAGAAGTATTCTCTCTTATACTACATTAACAACAACTCTACAAATCGCTGTATTTTTCTTAGGAAATATAGAACAATAATTTTTAACAATTACTGTGGAAGATTGGCCTTGCGCAGTATATTCGTTTTCTGTAGTTTCTGAAATTGTTTGCTTATCGAAGAACCATTTTAACAGAGTCGCGCTTTGATAATATTAGATTTTTAATTTGCTGAGTGTTCTGAAATACGACGAAACATTTACCAAAATTGCGAGAGTCGTTTTCGAGTAGAGAAGTGAATTCAATCAATTCACTTCAAGCAGTGAGTCACATGTGGCATCGCGTTATTTCCATTAGGAACCCGAAAACCGTATATGTTAGTGCCATTTCGTGAAGAAGACGGTGGATTTCTACGTTCACGTAATAATGGGATTCGTGTGCTTTTGTGTTGCTTGAGTGGTTGGAAGCGGCGTGCGTCGGGCCGTGTTGCTCCAGCGTTGGAATCTCCGCCCTCCCCCACCCCCGCCCACCACGTGGTAGGGATGCGACATCGATGCCGATGTTTCAAAAACATCCATGTTCCTACAAAAATACCGACTTTTTAAATATCCTTGTATTGAACGTTTTCTTTAACATCGATGTTTTTACGTTTTCGATCTTTTGTTCGTGATCGAAATATTCCCATAATCACAAGATTGTCAAAGTCAAAATATGCAAAAAATTACTTATAGTACCACTGTCTATTTGTGTTCGATTCAAACAAATACGGTTTTCTCTACCTTCATCGAGCAAACTTATATCCCTCGCCCGGGATGATGCTGATGCACTGATTCTATTTCCTTCGCCTTTCCTTGTTTTCAGCTTATGGATAAGTGTTTTGATTTTGTTTTCATTAAAGTGTTAATTAAAATTAATATGCACGGCCCCTGTCAAATTCACTTTTTTTGTTGTACGAATTTAATGTTAGAGATTACTGAACCATCTGTAAAACATCGATGGCTTTTGGGCGATATATTATGAACATCGAAGTTCGGAAAAATCGATGTTTTTTGTTGTGGATGTCGCCCCAGTGCACGTGGAGGGGAGCGCACGCGGCTGGATGCGGGCAGCAGGTGCTTTCTCCCGCAGCGCTCCGGCGGCAGCGCCTGCGTGCGTGCGTGCGTGCGTGCGCGAGAGCGTGCGCGTGGGCGGTGAGCGCGGGAGGTCAGCTGGCTGCGCGCGCCCGGCACCGCCGCATTCCATTCTGCGCCTGCCCCGCTTCGCCCCGCCCCGCCCCGCCCCGCCCCCCGCCCCGCTCCGCTATGCCCCGCTCCGCCCAGCCCCGCCCAGCCCCGCCCCGCCCAGCCCCGCTTGCTCCGCCCCGCCCCGCTCCTCCCCGCTACGCCCCGACCCGCCCAACCCCGCTCCGCCCCGCCCCTTCCCTTCCCGCCCCGCTCTGCCCCGCTCCGCTCTGCCCCGCCCCGCCCGCCCATTCTGCCCCGTCCGCCCGCCCCGCCCGCTCCGCTCCGCCCCTATCCTTCCCGCCTCGCCCGCCCCGCCCTCCGCCCCGCCACGCCCTCCCCCGCCGCGCCCCACTCCGCCCGCCACGCCCCCTCCCGCCCGCCCGCCCCCCCGCCTGCCCCACTCGCCACGCCACGCCCCGCCTTGCCCCGCTCCTCCCCACCCCGCTCCGCCACGCGACGCCCCGCCACGCCACGCCCCTGCTCCGTTGCTCGATCGCATCGATGAAGGCGCGAATAGATTGAGAAGCGCACTCGCTCTTCATTTGCTTGTTAATGAGCATGTCCCGCTATTTGTTATTTTAGTGTTGTATTTTCGGGAAATGTAAAACTTTATTTCTCAATGCTAACTTACCACTTGACTTTTCTATTAATAACAATCTGGTTAGTGATATGAATAACGAGTGAGTGAATAAAACTGGCGGTTGACTATGTTTCTATTTTCCATTACTCATAATAAATGAAAATAAATTTAAATTTCGTAAGCTGTGAACTTTGGTACTATTAAGTTGCTTGAAATTACGTCAAATCACACTCAATATTCAACACGAAACCTCAGTAACACTCCAATGCTGCTATTATTATACAGCGTTTAGTCGTACATAATTATGTTATTTAAGTTACTACAACAGCTCAGTAGAAATAAAAACATTTGGTATGTTTGTAGGGTGCATTGGCCTAAGTTACAGGGAGACTTTGTCAAGTTATGACTCGTAATATTGATGTCTGTAACACAACAATGAGAAACAGAATCCAATTAGTCTTCATAAAATGGGATGAAATTCATCAACTATCGAAGGAAACAAAAAATGCGTAATATATAGTTTTGAATATTACTTTAATGCCGCTTATTTGCAAAAGAAACCAAGATCATTCGTTTCGTAGATTTGGGAACGAAAGAGAATAGCATTGTTCTGAAGTAATATGTCATTATTGTAATGCATCAGAGTAGATCGCTTCCCTTCCTATCACTTCTCTTCTCATCCCAACCTTCCCTTCCCATCCCTTGCCTTCACTCGCCTCCCCCTGACGCCGGGCACCCGGGTCGCTGGTCGCGGGTTCGTTGCCGCCGCAGCGCAAATTTGCCCTGGGACGCGTGCGGCGGCGTCGCGACCAGCGCCCGCCCGCGTTCGCCCGCCCGCCCGCTCCCTCCCAGCGCCCGCCCAGCGCCCGCCCGCCCGCTCCCTCCAAGCGCCCGCCCAGCGCCCGCCCGCCCGCCCGCCCGCCCCCTCCCAACGCCCGCCCAGCGCCCGCCCGCGCCCGCCCAGCGCCCGCCCAGCGCCCGCCCAGCGCCCGCCCGCGCCCTTCCGCCCGCGCCCTTCCGCCCGCGCCCTTCCGCCCGCGCCCGCCGCCGGCCACGCTTGCTCACTATTGACAGGCGGCGGGCGAGCGCTCCGCCCTGCGGTCACTCCGCCCCTCGGCGTGACCACCGTCTGTTGTTTCGACAACGTTTCACTCTCCCGCCCCGCAACCGCTCGAGTACAGACGCCGCCTGAGCAAACGCCCGCGTGCGTCCCACTGGAATTTTAACTCGGCTGTAGGATTCTGCGCGAAGTGGTCGTGTGGCAGAGGGACTAGGAGACGACGCTCGCTCGCCTGTGGAGGTTTCATCATTCCACTTCGATTTGCGATGATCTGTAGTTCCTTTCTTTGCTTTATCTTCTGAAACTACTGCAAGTTTAAAGTGAATTTCCATATAATGCTTTTAGCAGTACATTTTTAAATATTTAATGAAGGAATGTGGACACGTGAACCATCAGACTACAATGAAGTGAGGGACAGAAAAATGAAAAAAAAAAAAGGATTAATTGAATTAAAATATTTGTTTATCCGTTCTTTACGAAAAAACTGGCATAAGTGAGAGATTTTCCTGCAAAAATTGTTGATTTTCCAAATGCTTGTGTTTGGGGGGGGGGGCAGAATATTACTGTGAGTAATACACTCTCTACAGTTTTCTACTGATTCAACAGACCCAGGAGCTTTAAAAACAACGCTGCTTTCACTCATTTTATCGCAAACACAATCTCATTTCTCACGTTGTGCGTGTTCATGTGCACAGCATTTGACTAATACCCATACACACGTATGTTGGTAGTTTATCGTACCTGGACAGTTCTGACTCTCTGTAATTGAGGCATGCGTCGAGAAAGAATCTGGATGAATATTTATGAGCCAATTTATCATTCTCGAATGAATGAGCTATGCACGTATTTACCAGTTGCCACATATGACATATTTTCACTTCCATATCCGTGATGTGTAAGTAGAAAATGTTGCTTCTCATATTATTCCGAACGCGATAAATAATTATGCTTCCCCACAAGAAATCTCTCAATTTATGGATTATATTTACTGCGAACCATATCTCTGTAATGGAGCATCTACTTTTTGGTTCCTAACTCACAACCTTAATACTATACAAACAGTCGAATAGTAATATTACAAAACCATAGCCTGCAGTAGCAAAAATGCTACTGTCGAGTGTATGGGATCCTGGAGAAGCAAAAATTGCCTGATCTAAAACAGCACACATTAATCCTGAGGATTCGTTCTTCCTTGCCGCATGACGTCAGCTGTGTTGTCAGCATTAATGCACTGGGTGTGATAATACAGTCGTAGCATCAGGTATAAGAGATTGTTTGCGTGTTACAATACCTTCCCTTCCTCTTAGTATATTCACTTCGTTATTCGTCTTTTCGAACAAAACAGCATTTGTTTTTGTTGATGCGTTTCTTCTCTTTCTCTTTGGTTGTTTTACTTTCTAGTATACTTACGTATATTATACGGAGTAGTATTTGGGTACGGATATTGATAATTCCACTGAATTACGTGACGCCATTTTGATGTATTCGTTTGAGATTTCAAATATTTCACAAATGTAATTTTGTAATATCCGTTACGTCTTAAAATACATTTGGGGCATTTTTAAACGTTATTGCATTTTCAAAGAAAATTTGCACGAGCCATGTTTTTCTCTTCTATGAAATTTTTAAAGTCATATTTTAATTTTACCATTATGGGATCGAAGAATTGAGAAAATGTAACAAAAAGTCGTTTAGACGTCGATTGCAGCTGAGAAAACGAGGGAGGGGGCATATTGAAAAGCTTGCCTAATCTGAAGGGATTAGGGAAGTAACTACTGGTAGAAAGATCGTGTCATTCTGAAGCAGTTAGTTACTCTTTTACATCTGTTTCTTGCAGAGAAGAGGATTACGTAATCTAAAGTATGCGAATGCAAAGATTTCCCTTTCAATTACTTACACACAATCATGATTCTATCCGCATCTCTCATATTGTCTAAATAAAATTTAAAGAAGTTTATTTTGCTCTTGCGTTTACAGATCTTATATTATTTTACAGTTCATATGAATAGGAATCCTATATCTACTTTCTTCTCTGGTGTGTGGTGTTCTTGTTTTCCCGTAGCCTTCGTAACATTATCTCAGCCTCTATGTTAAACATTGCTTTGACCGCCAGAAGGTGTTGATAATTGTCGATTGTATGCTAAAGCGTCACATCCTGTTTATCTGCCGTTAACACTAGGCGTAGGTGCGAGTGCTAATTAGTCAGGGCACTCAATCTCGTTGTGCCACAAGCTGCCCATACGGATGCGGAGGGAACTGGCCGACGAAACGGATTCCGTTCGTAACAATGCCCGAAATTCCGTAAACCTAGCGTTTTTTGAAGATTGATATGAATAGCAGCATTTACATTTCAGCACGTCAGGATATAGGAAATTTTGAGACTAGGTTGAAAGTTTCGGATCTGTCTTACTCGATTTAGCCGCTTTACTATCTCGTAATGTTCGATATAATGTATCTCGCGACGCGGTGAGCAGCTGAACGACTACATAAATAATACATTTTGTCGGTTTTTTTGGGATAAATTGCTGTCGCATTTGTTCGGAAGCAGCATACTGTATACACAGAGTGATGTCGGGGTACGTATCTTGTGATATGTTCAAGAGAATTATGGTCTTAAAATGAAAGTGAAAATTTTTGAATTTTCAGTTAAGAGTACAGAAATGCTATTTAAATTATATTTTTATTTTTCGTGAAGTCATGAACATGCAATTTCATTATTTATTATATAGTTTGCTATAATTTTGAATGGCATACCGCTCGTGTAATATGCAGCAGTAAGCGTTTTGGCGAAGCCGTATTGGAATCGCATTACTACGCATTAGAATCGGAGAGAGTTGCAATGGCCCTGCGGCTGGGCGTGCCCGTTTCTCCCGCTTGGGCCCCTCGTGGACGGAGGCAAGGCACCTCCGGGAGGTTTGGCAGAGGCGTCGGGCGCGCGCCGGTCCCCATCTGATCACGCCGGCCCTCCTCCCCGCCCCGCCCCGCCACGCCCCACCCCGCCACGCCGCGCCCACAGCGGTGGGTCGACGACCCCGCGCGGGCCTCCGACGCGCCGCGCGGTTCGGGCGCGCGCGTGAGCCCCCCCCCCCCCACCTCCTCGCTGCAGCGCCGCTGGCCACAGGTCGAGGCTCGCGGGGGTGGCGCCTCATGTCGAGGAGCGGAGCGGAGCCTGACACCATCCCGCGGTCAACTTTTCCTCGACTGTATACATGGCTGCTAAAAAAGGCAAAGCCCGACTGCATCCCGCCGTCAACTTTTCCTACGCCGTTTACCTACATCCCCGCAATGGCACAGCCCGCGCTCAACTTTTCCTAAGCTGATTACTTGCATCCCAAAAAAGGGATAGCCCCACTGAATTCCGTTGTGTTTCCCCACCGAAAACGATTGATTTGTACGTTTCCGGTAGTATTATATTTATCGATTATAATTGATCCACTTCAGTGTGTTTTCAAGATGCATTTGCATGTTCATTTACAGCACTGTCAACGTTGAAAACCATGTCTTAAAAGTTTCTGGAAACAAAACATTTAATTACTTTTCACGAGCAAGTTACTTCGCTGTCTTAACATACACAATTCTGGAGGTTCTACCAGATTGACGTATGCTCGAGGTTTTTTCTGGATTGGCACGAGAACATTTATTTGCGCTACTTACGAATAGAAATTTAACTACAATTTTTACTCCTTCCGAAACACCGGATAAACGAAACGGGATGGAGTTGGGCTGTGCCTTCCCTGGTAACGAAAAATGAAAGGGGATTAGCTGGGAAGCGAGGGCGAAGGAAGTCTGACCGCGAGATGCAGTTGGGCGATTCTCCGGGGAGCGTGCCAACTGTTTGTGTGTTGTCGTTCACGAGCGATGGGAAGGCTGTGCTCCGTCGTAACAGATGTGTATTTATCGATACCCCTCTAACAGCCACCCTTTCCACCAAACACTGCACCGATTTCTTCCGAACTGACTTTTTCCAGTCTTTTAAGAGCATTGATACTGTCCAGGTAAGATACCTAGGTTTGTGTGGAAATGAGCTGTCTCCGCAAACTGCTTGCAGTACTCGTGTCACCCTCGAAATCGATATTGTGAATTGGGAGAATGTGAATATTATATTCTATAAATTCTAAAACAATAATGTTAATATCTTAAATTCCATCAGTGCATGAACGTTCAACTGTTCAGCCATCATTGAATGCGAGAAATCTGGTTGCAGCTCACTGCGATCCTCGGGATATTTGTATTTCGCATACTTCTCGGTCCACTCGTTGCACCAGAATTTTTCTTGATCCGCTCTCTCCGAAAATTGCAAATGAAGCGAAATGATACAGTTTTTCGAAAATTCACAACTTTGATTTTCTCGTGTGTAACGAATTTAACGGCTCCAAAGTACTCAATTTTCGTTCTCTTTTCTTTTGTAAGAATATTTCTTCTTTGTTATGAAAGGACGTATTTGCTGTTTATGTTTTGATCGTGACATGTCTTTAATAATTCGCCGTACATTCAGTCGAATGTATTAAATTTCCTTTCTCAGACTTGCAACTGCTCGTAAACTTTTGTTACGTTCCGATGTCATCTTTTCAGTATCAGGTCTTTCTCCATATTGACGAATATTTTCCTGATCATTTTTTCAAAAGTAATTATATAATAATGTTTATTGTGTAGTGAAAAATGATTCAATTTTATTAAAAGATTGTTTGTGTACCTTATTTTTCAGTCTGTGCCTTTTACCTAATCTGTGGGTGGCAATAAAGCTTATTCGTTTCTTTCTTTTGATTGTGTTTTGCGAGAAATTGTGAATGACACCCCCGCTGACTGCGTCTATATGTCGGCTTCCCATCCAGAGCTGTGCCTCTTTCCCTCGCACAATCACTTTCTCGATTGCTTCTGCGACTTCTTCTCTTTTCCGTCCCCACTCTCATCTTCGCAAAGAGAGTGGGCCGACACTGCGGCAGGGCCCATGGAGCGCCCGGGGGACGCGACGCGTGTAGGAAGTGGCCTGTAGTGATGGCAAATATTGCCCAAACACCGAAGCATCGACCTTCCGGTACATCAACGCAAGGTTTTTCGATGTCGATAAGAAATCATCGACGAAAACATCGATGTTTTAAACATGAGAAAACAGTATTTTCTCATCCCATTTCCATTTTAATTGTTGTACTTAAATGAGTTATATTTTATTGTCAGGTCACGTATAAATAAAATGTTAAAAATAATCTTTATCGAATGTAAAGAAGGAATCTTTATCTCTTCCTTTCAAATCTTCCCATGAAACATAATAGATATTTTGTTAAAATTATAATAAAGTGAGACATCCTGGACAAACTCACAAAAATAGAGTCATAAAGAAATCTCTCCGTCTGCGCATTGACAACAGTGATAGATGCCATGGCTGTTGGTTTTGAGCAATCCACAAAAAAAATAGTTTCTTCAACTATTAATTATATCATGAGGTGTTTTTTTAAACATCGATGTTTCTGAAAAATTATATCGATGCCAAGAAAATATCGAACAGCATATATCGATGTTTCTGGTTGAAAATATACATGTTTTAAAAACATTTTTTTCCCATCCCTAGTCTCGTTGGCCGTTTAGTGATGCGACATCGATTGCAAAACTTCGATGTTTCATATTGACGCGGTGGTCATATTCTGGAAAGCTCTGAATGCCAGGAAAAATCGGAAATAACTCATTGCTCTGGATAAGTCTGGGGAAAATCATGGAATTTTCGGAAGAAGTGTTGCAAGTCATGGGAAATTTCCAGAGCTTATATACTATGTATTATTCCTTAAAATATAGTACAACATTACATTTTGTTCAATTTCTATTCGCTGAGATTTTTTCAAAATCTGTTCTTTTACAGCGAAATTAGAGAGGTGAGAAATTCGTTTCAAGCTTGCATTAATAAAGTTTGAACAACTATACAAATTTTATCATTGAAAAAATGTTTAAATGCTCTGGAAAACCGAGGAAAGTCAGGGAAATTTGTTTGAGGAGATTAGTGGCCACTCTGTTAAATATCGAAGTTAATAATACACCGACCAAAATCCTTGGATGTTTTAGAGATAGTGTAGTAACCATTACATTTGTGTACAACATTATTTAATTTGACAATGTCCGAGTTAATTTATAATTAAGGTTTAAATGAAAGCAAAATGTAATATTAATAATAATAATAATAATAATAATAATAATAATAATAATAATAATAATAATAATAATAATAATAATAATAATAATAATAATAATACGGTAAAAAATGGGCCTGAAAGCCTGTGCGCTCGTGGTTATCTCAAAGGGTCAATTCTCATTTCCCCGAAGGTCAGGGGGATATGAGATTTTTTTTTAAATTTATTTATTGGGTGTTTGGAAATTACACAGATTAGTACCAAATTACTATCTCATGTGCTGGTTTACATTGTAACTTATACCAAACTTAACACTAAAGCGTAAAACTAAACTACCTTACTAGAGGTGTAGGAAACTACAAGAGCCCCTACTATGAACAATTAGTAGACAAAATGTTCAAGAACTATTCGAAGGAAACCTATTCTTAATTCTAGTAGGGAAGTCATGTATAGTGGCCAGGTTGTAGTGGACTGCTCGGTTTATTGTACTTAGGTTGGAGTAAAAATTATTGGAAAGATGGGCAATATGTTTGATGATCGGTGATATATATTCAGTTCTTTATGAAGTTGGGCGTTTGAGATGAACCATGGGGCATGTGTTGCTAATCTGAGGAATCTATTTTGTACAATTTGAAGTTTATTAATGTTAGAAATAGATGCATTGGTCCAGATGGGACATGCGTAGAGCATTAATGGTCTGACTATTGCTTTGTAAATTGTAATGGCATTTGTTAGGGATAGACAGCTTTTGGAGTTAATAAGGGGTTTTAGTTGAGCTATTTTTATTTTTGTTTTTGTTTTTTTAGTGTTATGTGTGTTTTCCAGTTGAGTCTTGTGTCGAAGTTCATCCCGAGGTATTTTACTGATTGGTTTCCATGGAATTGTGTGTTTATTAATGTGTAATTACCCGACGCCCGCGGGGCATGCGTTGCGCGCCTAGCAAAAGTCAAAATACGACCGGGAGCGGTAGCTCAGTGCATCAACTGATGTCACTGCTGATGTGCAGCGCTTCTGACCGGGAGGTTCTAGGTTACCACTCCCCACGGCGGCAGGATTTTCGACACTAGCTTTCCAGCTAGGTCGAATTCAGTCGCTGTCCGGAGGATTCTAGCGGCCGGCTGCTCTGATCGGTAGTTTTCTGTGGTTTCTCCGATCAACACCAGGCGAATGCCCGAGCAGTACCCTACCAAACGGGCCACGGACCGCGCGAGATCTGTCCTTCCCCTTCCTTGTCCTATCCTCTCCTTGTCCTATCCTCTCCCCCTTACACACACACTTACACTAACACACACTACACTACTACATATTCCGGAACACCGGTCGGGAGCTTAGAGCTTGTCCCGACTGGGGCGGTGCCCCGCTGGTGGAAGAGTCCTGGTTAGGGGGAATCCCCAGTAGCCGACGGTAGGTCGGCGCCGGATCTCGCCATCCAGCGGGGGGAGATCATCACCATCTCCCGAGAAAAATATGCACTACACTAATGGGACTAATGACCAAAGCAGTTGATGCGCCCGGTAACACGAAAAAAACGATCAGTCAATCAAAATACGAGGAAAGTCAGGAGAAAAAAGGTCACCGGAGTCATCTGCGGTGATTGTCTGTTGAATAAAGGTAGTAATGCAAACAGCGTTCACTTCGTTCGAACATAAAAGCTGACAGTTGTTCCATCATTTATTACATCGTGCTATTGTCTTTTAAAAAATCATGATCATGGGATTTTTTTATTCACAAATAAAACCTGGAAAACGTTTAAACATCGAGCATTCAATCGGTTAGAAAAACGTCGGTTTTTTATTATCATTGCTTAAAACATCGATGTTTTGAAAAATATCGCCGTCGATGTCGCATCAGTAGGACATGGCCACCTGCTAGCGATGCGGACAGGACGACGTGGATACTCGGTGATGAGCGTGGGTGTGTTTATCCAGATATGTGCGACCGCACACATTAATCGTAATTCTCTCTGTCTATCGCTCTTACGTTAGACATAAGTGGTGCAACAAAAGGAATTTTGGACCGAGGAGAGTGAGGTGGTATGAGTTGGCACAATGCCATGGCGTAGTGACACAAAAAATTATACATTTCATATGCGTGCAGGTGTATGCAGAATTTGCGTCAGGGTCCTAATAAATGAGACTATTACTATTTCGAATGGTTTGGTTATTATAGTATTTTTAAAACCTGCTACACTCATTTTTCCGACGGCATTAAAATTAATTATTGTAGTATTATATTCGATTTTAAAGACAGTAAAACCCGTGAAACATTTTGTGATCATGCCATAAAAAGTATTTTTTGCACGTGCGAATAATGTGCACATTAATGCGGAGCTAAAAAATGTAAGCAAAATTGTTTACTGCCATTGTAGAAATAGTGGACTATGAATGAATAACATTTCCGTATAAATATCAAGGTTGCGATGCGGCGTGTGGCGTACAGTTGCCTTTGTCCGCTGCAGACGCGCGTGTGTTGCTGGGTGCCGCCGCAGGGAGCGCTAGCAGCGCGCTCCGCGGAGAAGGCGCACAAAAAACAGTCAGACGCAGTATTTATCGCGGAAGGTTTCCTGCCCGCCCTCCGCGGAAGTCTGTGTGCGGCGACGGCGGCGCGTCGAGGTCCCTTTGTGCCGGGCCCTTTCCCCTCCGGGCCCCGCCCCCTTCTCAGCCAGGCGCCCTTTAACCTCGCGCTCGCCGGGATTCTTTTGTTTCTGCCCCGGGGCCCCGCGTCGTGGCGTGCGCGAGGGGGAGGGGGTACAATGTACGCGTGTCGGGGGCGCTTGTTGGGGTTAGTCGGCGGATTACGACGCGACTGAACGCCCTCCCTCGCCCCGCCCCCGCCCCCGGCCCCACCCATTCACTGCCCAGCGCGGCGTCCGCGCGGAGCCCCAAATTAGCGCAAGTCTGCGCCGAGGAAGCGAAAACCGCGTCCGTTCGTCGCGAGGCGGTTTGGTGGAGGCGATTCTTTTGGAAGGCTGCTAACGCCCCGATGGTTTGTTGGTTGTTTGGTTGTTAGTGATTCCGGGCGCGACAACTACAGGTCATTAGGGACGTAAGTGTAGTGCATATTTTTCCTCGGGAAGCGGCGGTGATCTCCCGCTGGATGGCGAGAACCGGCGCCGACGTACCGTCGGGGTTACCTCAGCCAGGTATCTCCCACCAGCGGGACACCGCCCAAGCTGGGACAAGCTTTAAGCTCCCGACCGGTCTCCCGGTGTGTGTGGTAGTGAAGTGCATGTTAGTGTAAGCGAGTCTAAGGGGAGAGGATGAGACAAGGAAGAGGATTGACAGATGGCGCGCGGTCCGTGGCCCGTTTGTGACGGTACTGCTCCGGCATTCGCTTGGTGTTGATCGGAGAAACCACGGAAAACCCTGAGCCAACTCTCCCGGTGCGTCCGTTCGTTGGGAGGCGGTTTGGTGGGGGTGGAGGAGGAGGCGATTCTTTCGGAAGGCTGCTCACTTCCTGAGTGGGGTACCGTGCCCAGAGTATCGGCTTATTCCCTATTGACTTCGCGAAAAAGGTTTAACTTAGCGCGGGTACATTATACACTTCGTCATAAGAAGTGAAAGATGTGATTGTGGTTGATACTGGTTACCTCTAATGCTTGAGACATCTTGTTGGCAGTTCAGGTCGAGTTGTAACTACTAGCAATTTGCTTTCCAGCGTTCTGGTGTGTCAGGGAATCGCGAGGTTAAATTAGAAATTTAATTTTTAGACTCATGAAATATGGCTCGAAATCGCCATGGAGTAACTCGTGTTGTATGATGCGGTATTATGCACATTACCTGCTCCGAAGCGGAGATGCCAAGTATGCGTGGACCAATGTATGCATTGTGTTTCATTTGAACTCTCTGCGGTGGTGTGGTCTGCATTCGATATGCCGGAAAGCGGTTTTGGGGCTTCATTACTTCAAACGATATGGATGCGTATCGCTAATAATTGCTATGAATTCACTGTATTAATACCTATGAATTGTATGCACACAACCTATAGCTGAAACAATGCTGGTAAAATAGCTGTCCCAGTAGAAAGCAAATACAGTTATCCTCATGCCGCAGCAGATCAATATCAAAAGCATGCAGGGAGAAGCTTTAAATAAATAATTCTCTCATTTCTTTAGAAAAAATATACCAATATTTAGTGTGTAACGACATGAAATGAAAATGTTAATGAATATAAATTATTGCTCATGTTGTTTTATTAGTGAGATGTGAGTATTCCACACTGAAGGCCTAAGTCATTAAACCTACATAAAGCAACGAATGGACAAAGATCATTCAGTAGCATTCGATGTTTGACTGTTGATGAAGAATGGTCCTATTGTTAAACAGTGGCTATGCTCTTTAGATTGGGAAGAAAATATCTGTAAGTTTGTAGGAGAACTTTGAATGACTATCTCATTTGCTCTGTTAAATCGGGAAATGGAGAGCGTCATTGTTAGCTTAGAATGAGCGTCTCTTCAGTGAACAACGGTTCGCTCAATTGAATTTGTCACCTCTGCAAATGAAATTACTTTTCTTAATGAATTAATTAAATAACACTTTAGAAGAGAGAAGTTTAATCCAAAGTTTCTATGATAATTATTTAGTCTAATGTAATTCAATTGTATCATTCATCAGTCAGTTAGTAGAAGTGAGAAATCAACTTTTCTCGAAACGACATGGTGTTACTTCATTGTGAAAGGAGTAGAATTAATCACCGCCCATTAACTTAACTCTCACTGCCATTCCTTTTATACATTTGTTTTGTTGGTTTGAGAACATGATCAAGTAGCTCTTACAGAAGTTATACGAACCGCATTGACGCACGTGATTATAATAGCACAAAACGAGAAAGAGTGATATCGGAAGGTCCTCTTGAGCAGCAGGGATTTTGAAGAACAAGTTTGCTTCAAAGAAAAGTAATAGGAAAGAGATATGGGACGACATGCGATTGTATCATTTCGACGACGGCCGTTCATGTAAAACTGTATTCTTATTTTCTCATTTTCGTCTATTCTGTGCCCCAAAAATTGTACCATGTAGAAATATAACATATTTGACTTAAAAAATCGTTATAAATTGAAGAAAACGTGTCTCAAATAAAACAAAAGTTAGATCAGATTTATACACTTACTTTCGACGAAAAATTTGGAAGTTTAAGCGAATGCGCATATGCGCAGATTCCCGAACCCCACCCTGCACATGCGGGCGTTCGCTATAACTCAGGAAGCGTTTATATCGGGACCCGATGACACTGTAAGCCCTTCATGTTCTGTGGTATCTTGTCACTAACGTCGAAAGTGAATGTTTTCAACCAAAATACGAACGAATAATAATTTTCTGTTAAATATCGGTTGAGCGTAAGGCAAGTTTTACATGCCCTTCATCATCTTAAGGAAAAGTAGCAAGAGAGGATGAGAGCTGTTCAGCAGGCAGATAATCACTGGGTTACAACATACTCGTCATTGATATTTTGCTTTGAGATGGGAGACGTTAGAGCTCATGTTTCTTTGAACGCAATGTTGTTGATGAGATATTCCGACATTGTGAATACAGTAATGATGATGATTTCTATTACGGTAATACTTTAAGACGACAGGGAATAATACGTCTATTGATTAATATAATGAGTTTGATGCTGGAAATGAGAACGAGAGAATTCAATTGGAGGGACCGTGTTTGAAGTGTATTTTACGAAACTGAGACCAACAAGACGTGACACTGCGCACCCCGCAGGGCGAAAGGGATGGTGTAAGCGCAAGGGATATGTATGGGAAGGGCGGAGGGCGACGTGAAGGGCGCGAGGGGCATCAATGCCCGAGCGAAGCGGCGGGTGCACTGCGGGAACCAGGCCGCCGCCGAGTGCTGGGGGCGTTTATTCGTCTCCGCAATTTTGCCAAAAGATTTTTTTTTAATTAAAATCTGTAAATTTACAGTCTGTTCAAAACAAGAACAATAAGTTAATATGCTGTTAGAAATTACAAACTTGCATGGAAAGGTCACCCACTGGTGATCTTCCGTTATCATATTACACACTTGTAATGTTGACAAAACATTTGGTGTTGATTTTAGTACAGTATTATCACTATTGTCGTTTTAAAATCTATTTGGCAAATCCAAAGGTTTGAACTGTCGGGACTCGAGCCCTAGGACCTCGCGGTCAGTGGCACTATACAGTTTAAGCCTCGTGCCACCTCTGTCGGTGGAAGACCTTTTAGTTCTCTTTCTCCTTTGTCTTATTCAGATTAGGACACGCTGCTGTGGATATTGTGTTGGTCCCACACTTGCATCGTTTACATGTATTTGCATATCCAAAGTATTTAGAGGTTACGAAATGTTTTATAATTAATAGACTTTTTAACAATTATAAACATTAGAATTCTCTCATATGGTGACGCAATACACACATTATGTTTGCAAATGATTTGGAAATAAGGAGGCAATCAGAAAAAGTCCACGTAAAGTGTAATGTCATAGTGTCAATTCGTCAATGGATTATAGTGGTAGAAATGAACAACCCTCGAAAACGTCTGGTGTGATATTCAATGGATCAAGCTTTCTCCTGGAATTCTGGAAAATGCAAATTTTCTCATCCAGATTTCATTTTCATTCTCCATTTCTCTTGAAAAGCACATCCAGAGCGATTGGAACGTACCTTCCAATCTCAGTCCTCGCTGACTGAAGCCGATTCACGCTTACAGCGTCGTTAACCTCGACATTGCGAGCTTCCGCTAGACTTTCAGTCCTCCTGATCTTCCTCCGGTGGCCTGCGACGTTCTTCACTTCCGTCCTCACAATTGGGCTCAGTGGCGAGCGTATTAGGTCGCGCACGCTCTCACGCTCTCCGCTGCCTCTGAGCCCTACGCTCATTTCGCACAGGGCGAGGAACGGCTTCCCATTGGTCCTTCATGTTCCTCGACTTCATCACATCTTTTTTTATTTTGAGATGTCATGGTGTCTACGAGCAATCTCAGCAATGCCCTCCAAATTACTCATATTTCTCCTCGTTTTTTTCGTAATGCTCTTCCAACTGACATTGCTG
This sequence comes from Teleogryllus occipitalis, assembly GCA_011170035.1. Classification (NCBI taxonomy): domain Eukaryota; kingdom Metazoa; phylum Arthropoda; class Insecta; order Orthoptera; family Gryllidae; genus Teleogryllus; species Teleogryllus occipitalis. Next base: position 30,730 of record BLKR01014907.1, read on the forward strand.
ATTTTGCTATGGCTTGATGAGTGTCTGCCACCTTTTTGTCCCTTTGCTTTTATCCACGAAATCTGTAAGGAGACTCAACTTCAGTGGTGAGGGTATGTATGAAAAGCGTTGGCAGCTCACCGGACTCGCATAGCTTCAGAGACATGTGCGGTCATTGGGAGAACCTTTTAAGGCATTTTTGGCCAATGGGCACCAAGCCAAATGGTGTCAAGCCAGGTCGTCGGTCAACGCCATCTTCACTTACACACACTAAAGTGTAGATTGCGTCGGTCAAGTACGAGTACACCCATCGTTATAGGCCGAAAAAGGCCAAGATAAGTTATTTCATTCAACGCGTAATGTCGCTGACGAAAAGTAGTCCGATTAGTTGCCGATGTATCTCGTTCATATCGCCACCGTGCCTCCAATGGCAGAGTTGACTCTCTCTTACAGGCTTCGTGTTTTTATCATGCCTCGTGATACCCATCGTATCAGCTTTCGCCGCCGTTGGCTCCTGTCAGAGAGGCTATCGCCGTCGCCACCAGACTGAGCTCCGTTACCGCCGCCATCGCCATCGCGGAAAGCGTTGGAGCTCCGGGGACGACCCACTTCCGGGGACGACCTCGGGAGCGCGGGGGCGGCGGGCGTTCTTTTCAATCTCGGCGCCGCCGCCGCCACTGCCGCAGCCGCCTTCCTCGGCGCCCGTCGGCGGTCTATTTCTCGCCGCTATCTCCGCCGCTGCATCTGCGGCCGCTTCCGCCGCCGCCGCCGCCGCCGCCGCCATCGCCGAGCGCTGCCGCCGCTTCTGGCGGCTCGTCAGAAATTACGCCCGGTACGTTGGCAGCAGTGGCTTATCGGGCCGTCGCAGCCGCGCCGCGCCGCTCTCGGTGCCGCCCCCCTCCTCCTCCTCCTCCTCCTCCTCTTCCCCAGCTTCGCTGCCGCTTGTTATAAATACGGCCCGGCCCCGCCCCGCCCCGCCCCCAACCTACCGCACGCGCACCCTGCGCTGATTAAAGGTGATGGACGCCGGGACACTTGCGAGCGCCACGTGCGCGGCCCCGCGCGGGGGCTAATCGAATTATATGAAGGGCTCGAGCCGCAGTTCGGAGCGCGACACCGAGTCGCCTCGGAGCTTTATTTAGCTTGACGTGTAATTCTTGGTTTTTACGTGCGCTTCCTGGAAGTGGAACGAGTCATGTTTTCTCTTCGTGGCGTGCTGTTGTGAGCAGGAGTCACGAGCTCTCTACGCTCTCTTTTCGTATTTCTTTCGATTGCGGATTTTCGACACTTATATTCGTAATTAAATTTATTGTTGTAATTTCTCAAAATAATCTATTATTGTTAAAATTATGGACTGAAGAAATGAATTGATTGATTATACGTGTTTCCGGGCGCGGCAACAGCTAAGGTTATTAGTCCCGTAACTGTGGTGCATTTTTTCTCGAGAAGTGTCGATGATGAAGAAATAGAGATATGAACATATTAACACAAACATTTAGAAAGATATCCTACGAACATTGGTTGTATGTTTTTCGCCATGTAGAATATACTCATAGATGGAAACTTTTCTCACTAATCTATTCTAAAGATTCCTCTTACATGTTTCGTTGTTATCAGTATTTAATATGAACTCTAAAAGCACTTTCCAGTGATTCATATATCAATTGTTGACATCAGATTCTTCAAATTATCGGTACGTTAATGCATCAAGTTCGTTTTCATTTTTAGTGATAGTTTATTCTCAATGTGCATCTGTGGTTTGTGTACTTGATTTGTGGGGTGCTAATAGACAAACATCTGTGCTTGACATTCTGCACTACACGTTTGTAAACGTAAGAAACACTTTAAGCTTGATATTTTATTAACTTATTATTGTAACTCCTCGTTTCAGGGGAGAATATCTTGCGCATAAGAGCATGTGTCAATGGCATTTTTTTCTTTGGAGATTTCTCTCGTTTAGAGGCAATTCATTTGCGAATATCGAGTCATGTAATTGAAGATAAAAATCAACTTGGTCATAAATCGTCTGTGCTGATTATTATAGTCGTATGAGTCCTACAAAGTGTAGTTTGAAATTAATTTTGCAACCAAATATTTCTAGAAACTGCGGGACACGCTCGGCATGGTCATTACGCGAGTTGAAAATTTTGGACCGTTTACAAAATCGATTGTGGCTCTGCAGCGCTCATAGAAAAAAACCAACAGAATAGGTTCAATCCTGCTTCAATGCTGGGTTTGAGTGTATCGTTTTGATTATGTTCTGTCTCGTCTAACATTGATGCAGACACGTATGTCAACTGTTGAAACGTTATATGTGTATGACGTGAAATCGTTATAGCTTACATGCACACGTTATGCGACTTGCAATCGATGTAGCACATGCATTTGATAATAATTTTCATTATCATTTTCACGTGATAATAAATGAAGCATATTGTTTTGCATAAACCAAACCAAACTGACGTCCTGAATCGAAAACAATAACTTGGAAAATAAAATACTTACAGCGCCAGTATTATTTGCAAGCTACCTTTGACCGGTTACATGTTATGCAACTGACGTCACAAAATAAACCCGTCATACAGTCAATGCAGATAGAATGTGTGAAATCTCATTACTCGTAATTTGCAAACATTTGCATAGAAATATTTCGGAAATAACGACAAAGGAATGTTAGTGCAACTTAATGAAAAATATTGGATCGAATTAATCTTTTTAAGAATGTAGCTTCATGTATAAAAAGTGCTTGGTATATTTTGCCGTACTAAAGAACGACATTGTTTTCCGTAGAATAATCATTTGTTGGTACGTTCAGTTCATCGCGTGACGCAGCATTATATTTGTTTTTTCGTTGTTTTTCATGTGTATTTCGCTTATATTCGCTTTTCACGTCATTCTACAGTGATTTCCAAAACCTGTTTTATTGTGCTTTTCTTGTTTTTGCGTGGAAATATTTGCCGACATTACGGAGATATGATGAGTAGTTTCATGTCATGCGAACTTTGTTTTTTTTAAAAAAACAGTGCAGGTCATATAATCGCATTAATGCAATTTGTTCTTCAGTGTTATACTAATATAAGTTTTTGGCATGAAATGTGAATCTTGAAAAGGAAAAAAACACTGCATGTTGGCGGCGGCGATGGCGTATCGAGCTGTTATAACTAAGTGTGCGGGTTCAAACCCGATCGAAGCCGTGGGTTTTTAAAGGCAAAAAATCCTTCGTACGCCTTCCTTCGGAGGGGAAGTAAAGCCGGCTGTCCCATGTTAGTAGATTTACTGCATGTAAAAGATCCTCAAGCCTAAATGAAGCCTCTGAGCTAAATTAAAATTGCCTCTTTCGTCGCCCGAGTAATACCGTAATAAAATGAAATTAGCGTAATGAAATTAGCGTGGTCAGGCGGAAGAGCAGGCCTTATGGCCTGAGTCTCGCCACGTAAAATAAGGCATTCATTCATTCCTGTTGTAGATTACCTTGATGGCATTCGATTAGCCTCGGCCGGAGGCGGTGCACAGCCACCATGCGCAGCTACCGTGCCGCCTTCTGCGCCCATAAGGTCCCTTAGCGTCTTCCCGCCCCACTCCACTCCCACCTCCCACCTCCCGCTCCGCTCCACCGTGCACCGTCTCGGGCGCTCGACGAAGGATTCTACTGTTTTATTTCGTCTTCAAAACCTTCGTAGTGTGGGGGTATTATTATTATCATTATTATTATTATTATTATTATTATTATTATTATTATTATTGGCGAATTCTCCCCAGAAATGGAAGACGTTAAGCAAGTAACTCGATCAATTTTTCTTTGAGTTCTTCTTGTTGATCCAATAGGCTTTCATTCTTTCCGAGAAGGCTCGTTTACGTTCTTCTGACCATTTTGGTCCTAAGCGACTGTTTTTGTTTAGGTTGCTCTGACATAACTTCCCATTTGTCTACTTTGTGTCTGAAGGTGTCTCTTTCTAAAATGTCTGCTGGTTTTATGTTTGCGTTTTTGAGGTCCTTTCGAATTTCATCTAGCCAAGGTGTGGAATTTTTAAGTGACGTTATTTATTATTATTATTATTATTATTATTATTATTAATGTTTTTGTTGTTTTATGCAGAAATATTTTCCATATTGATACTCCGAAATTTCTTCGTTGTCCGACTGAAATAGCAACAGCGCTGAGTTTCAGTATTTAGTACAACCATTGATCACATTACTGTGAAATTAGTTTATTAAATTGTATTATAATTTCGTCAAAAATATGCTCCGTTTGTATTTATGGTATCTTCAGTATATATCTGTGTCGAAATTGCATCAAACAAAAAACATTCTTGTACCGCATCCGACCACTATGTTCCGCGTTGCCTTCCCCGTCGGTGAATTTTCGTGAGGCTGGCTGGCTTGGCTTCACCGCCCCGCGCCCCTCACGCCCGCTGAGAACGCGCTTCTTATCGATATCTTTCCATGTAGAGGAAATGTCAAAAGCATAGCCTTTTCATCCACATACGCATTCGGCGGAACTCTTAGAAACCCTCCCAGAAGATGGCACTGAATTCGTCTTTAATAGGAAGCAGGTCATCCACGAGTAATGTGTGTATGCAAGAAGGAACCGAAAACATGATATATATAATAGTAAGAAATCTCGGGATAAATTTCAGAGAACATCTTGCTCTCCAACGCTGTGCAATTCGAGATTGAATTTATTCCAGGTTAGCTACAGCGTTATTCCCCTATACCATTCTCCATCGGGGCTCGGTGACGCAGAATTTTCCGATTACGAGTCGTGATGGAGGTACTTATCCTGTCGTCAAAAATTATATATAATTTTTTATCTCCACCCAAAGAGAACTCTCCGTCAGAAACGTCAACTCTAATTGGAAGTTTTCCTCGTCCTCATCCTCGTCTTCGTAGGGAGTGCGGCGCCGATCGCTGCCGTCAGCCACCTATCGTCCCCCCGGTTTTTAGCTTCCGGACCCAATTACCGCGCCGTCTATTCTTGCGCCTTATCTGACGACCGCGACGCGGGACAGAGGGTCCCCGAATTTTTTCATCGCCCCGCGAGCAGTCAGCCGTAAGACGGGCGAACGCCGGCGAGTCGGCGCGGCACCGCGCCGCCGCGGCCGCTGAAAAATCGCTCGCTTCCCTGCCGGAGCGAAAACGTAATGAACGCGGGTCGGGTGTCACGTTACAATGAATCTCCCCTAATGAAAACTAGGGATGTGCTGTTGGATGAAGGAAGACCGAAGAAGGCGGGGAAAAAAGTAAAGCGAGGAGCGGTTTCTATTCATTTTTCGCTTTCGCCGACGGAGGAAAGTGAAAATAAAAAGACGAGGGCCAGGGATGAAACCGCCCGGACAGAGGCCTTTTCTATCCTCATCTGATGTCTTGCACGGCTCCTCTGTAATTTAACGAGCGCGAAGGGCTTAATTAGCCCCGCGAGGCGGAGGGGGAGGGGGGAGAGGGACTGCGGAGGCGGCGCGATGCGTGGGCAGCGGAGGTCCGCGCCGCCGCTGGAACATCGGAAAGGAAGAAGTTGGCGCAGCAACGGCATCCATCGCACACTGCACGACATTCCAGTTTAGATTGATTGATTAGTGATTCCAGACGCGTCAGCTGGTAAGCTCATTAGTCCCGTAATTGTAGTGCGCATTTTTCTTCCCGGAGGTAGCGGTGATCTTCCCCCGATGATTGGAGAGATTCGGCGCTGACCTACACATTGGTTTGCGGGTTTTCCCCAATTAGGTATCTCCCACCAGCGGGACACCGCCCCAGTGGGGACAATTTCTAGCTCCTGATTGGTCTCCCGACATGTGTTGTGAAAGTAAATGGTGAGGATAGGACAATGAAAGAGAAGGAAGTATCGCACGTGCTCCATGGCCCGTTGATTAAGGTACTACGTCATTCACCCTGATGTTCATCGGATAAACCACGGAAAACTACCGATTAGAACAACCGGCCGCTAAAGTTGGGTGTTCTCTTAAAGACAGCAGCGGAATTTGACTTATTCATCTAGTATCAAAAGTCCTGCCACCGTGGGGTCTCAACCCTAGGATCTCGCAGTCAGAGTAACTGAACTGACAACAATTGATGCCCTAAGTCGGTCCCCTGGTTTAGAGTTTGTATTGGAATATACAGAGGATGATTAAAATGAAAGGGACGCGATATAAATGCTTTTACAAACTATTACCAGAACAGTAAAACACCATTCACATTACTCATTACACTGTACAAATTTAAACTATTTACCGGAATTATCAACCTTAGTGTGATGTCTACGATTCTTTAAAAATTTTAAAAGTATTTTCATATTTACTGATTTGGGAAATTTCAATTAAATTGGGAGGATTCAAAAAAATGTCTCTTTCCCTCCAGGAAAGAGACGCGCTGAATTGCACCTCATTGGCCCCATGTGATGTGAGGGAAGAAAGGGTCTAATTGTCTGTGACGGTCGAACGCACAGTTGTTCTTCGATATTCAATAAGTCGGATAATGGATCTATCACCTTACGATGCTCAGTCTCTAATGATATAATTTTTACATCATTAAAACAATGTACTCAACATCAAAAGGTAAATAGTTGAAAACTATATTACATAAAAAGTGGGTAATATGTACAGTACCACAGAATTCCCTGAAATGCCATCGTTTGTAAAACCTCCATGAAAATGGTCGTTGCGTGGCTGGCGCTGCTGCCCTTGCCTTTCTGTTGCACTTGAGCCGTATGTGATCATCGCAGACGAGAGACAGAGCGCTTAGTTATCAGCCACTCGCCTGCCTATCGCTGACTTCAATTTAAATGTAGTATCCTATCAAGGTCACTAGCTGGGGGCAGGGCAGCCTTACCTTCGCGTGCTTCGTTACGACTTAAAGTTTAGCTATTGAAGCTCTCGATTGGACGACAGTGCCCTCGTCTCCTTCCAGCTCGAGACCTTGAAGAGACATTACATGTAAATCCGACTATACATCCTTACTATCTCTATTCGCCTTATTGGAAGAAGTAAGATGGGTTTTTATTAACTTCTATCGATCGTTTAAACCTCCTGGATTCTGCTTCTCTCTTGCCAGACATTCAGAATGTACTGTGCGGAAGACTAGCGAACTAAATGCAGAATATAAATAGTAATTGAAGAAGTTTGGTTTGTTTCAGCATGAGATCGCATGCAATGTTCGTAGTGATTGTAATGATTCATGTTTTAGAATATTTCATTAATCTTTATCATAGAGGCTTCTCTTTGAACAAATTTAATTATGGAAGCTTCATCTTTATTTCTTAGCACTTCCTTATAGAGGCTTTTATGCAGATTGAATTCATGGGGCATCGTATACTCTGTATGAAGAGAATCAATTTTCTCTTTTACTAGTTTGTATAAACAATATTTATTTGATTGCCGTGAAATATTTAATTATGAATTTCTGGATGTAATTTTTTGAATCAGATGTACTTTTACTTGTATGTTAATTCATTGTTACATCATATTTATGTCTCGTATCCTCTTTAAATGAACACTTATCGGTCAAGCTATCGAATTGTATTTCCGTGTGCTTGTTCTGCATGTACTTCTGTTTTGTTCGCGTTCTCTAAAACGTTAAACTTACTTTCTGAAAGCACTTATTCTGCACTCGGTTTCTCTTCGTATTCGCTTAACATTGGCCATTACATCCGGACGCTGGCAGGGCTTAAAGGATGAGGTTATTGTGTAGAAAAGTCGAGGATTACCGAAATCTCGTTAGTCGGGCCTTCCTTTCCTCTTTTCGTCCAGTGTGGACGACGCCCTCCCCAGTAGGTAGCGCCTCTGCTATGGGCCCTGGGAGGCGGAGGCGAATGTCGCAGCTGGGAGCTCAGCGCCTCTGGTGAACGCGCGCGGTCCTCTGCATCGAGCACAGGAGACGCGCGTCCCGGAATCAATTATGCTTCCTTCTCCTCCTCTCCGTCGTCCTCTCAGCGACGCCGTCTTCGCTCCCGTCCTTCCACTGTCTTCGGCATTACTCTATATCTCTGTTTGCTTTTGTGCGGAATACATATAAAAAAAGTTAATTTCGACTTTAAAAAAAATACCGCGCTCCTATCGTGACCTTTTTAAACCGTCGTGTTAAGAAAGCCGGGGTCGCGCAGGGGCCTGGGCTGATCTGGGGAAATAAATGACAAGCTACAAAGTGACCTTGTATAACTGAGTTAAGGAACTAAATGGGATAGGGGGATTACGTATATGGCTTTCTTGTGTCTTATAAGCGCCGTGGCTAAATGGAATTTTCTCCCCGCGGCGCGGTGACGTGGCGGGGAGGGGCGTGGCGTGGCTGGCGGCGGGCAGAGAGGAGGGGAGGGGAGAGGGGGCTTAATTAAAGGCGCCGCTTCGTAAACAGGGTTCGCGTCCGGAGAGCGCGGCGCCCACCTGCCCCGCGCGGTGTCGCTGCGCAGCGCCTCTTTCCAGCGAAGGAGACCCGCACGCACGGCGGTCCGCGCGAGGCGGGAGCTTTCAGCCAGTGCCAGCCTATTGCCAAGCTCCGGCATATTGAGGGGGATTTAGAACGATTTTCCTAAGGATGAGCCAAAGTGACAGTTGGCGAAAACAAGTGAATGGATTGATTGATTGATTTTTTCGTGTTTCCGGGCGCGTCAACTGCTTTGGTCATTAGTCCCGTTAGTGTAGTGCATGTTTTTTCTCGGGAAATGGCGGTGATCTTCCCCCGCTGTATGGCGAGATCCGACGGTGACCTACCGTCGGCTAGTGGGGTTTCCCCCAACCAGGACTCTCCCACCAGCGGGGCACCGCCCCTGTCGGGACAAGCTCTAAGCTCCCGACCGGTCTCCAGGAATATGTGGTAGTGTAATGAATGTTAGTGTAAGTGTGTGTGTGTAAGGGGAGAGGATAGGACAAGGAAGAGGAAGGACAGATCGCGCGCGGTCCGTGGCCCGTTTGGTAGGGTACTGCTCCGGCATTCGCCTGGTGTTGATCGGAGAAACCACGGAAAACTACCGATCAGTGCAGCCGGCCGATAGAATTCTCCTCCAGGCAGCGACTGAATTCCACCTAGCTGAAAAGCTCGTGTCGATAATCTTGCCGCCGTCAGGACTCGAACCTAGGACCTCCCGGTCAGAGGGCCAAGCTCCGGCATATTGAGGGGGATATAGAACGATTTTCCTAAGGATGAGCCTAAGTGACGGTTCGCGAAAACAAGTGAACACATGTATTTCAGAGAAGTATCCCTCCGCCGCGACAGCTGTTCAGTCACGCCCCTTCGTAAACAGCTAATGGCTCCTGTAAAAACGTCCCAATGAAGAAGTCTAAGAGTTTCGCTGAGGTATATGCACGTACGTGAGTCCAAAAAATATTTAAATTTAATTACATATGTGAAAAATCTCTTAACATGCTTTCATAATCAGTAAAAGAAAACTGCCACGAATATAAATAGAAATAAAAATTATTTTAAGCCGGAAACACGTGCACCGGTACACATCTCGCATTGAAGTCTCGGTTTTAAAATAAACATATTTATCACACAAAAAGTAAATTCAATGTAATATATAAATAAAGAATTTTTATAGAAGAGCACATTACATTGCACTTCCTAATATCAATTATTTCTCGCAGCGCACTATATTTTTTGTCGGACAAGGACACCACAAAATGAAGTGTGGAAGCTATTTACAAGTTAGCCAACTGCAAACGAACGAATGCGAGAAAGAGAGTCTAATGGGCTCAAGGGCACAACGACCACAGAACCTTCACTTATGTTGCCAGCACTAGCTGTCACTTTGGCGCATCCTTAGGAAAATCGCTCTTTAACTGACCGCTTCAGCACCAGTCACCCTCAATCTTCCTACTGTTAAGGATGGTATTTGATGACTTTGCAATTAATTGGATTGAGTTATCACTTTTCAGGATACTAGTATGACTTTTCAGTATATTAGAATGTTTTTATTTAGAAAAGAATATTTCTTGTGAACATTTGCTGCATAATGCTTTGGATGATTGGTAAATGAAATGTTTTAAAATAATATTCATTAGTTTTTGTAAAACAAAGAACTTTTGATTTGATGAGTTGCACTCCGATTAAGACGCTTCAAGGGGGACACTGTCATCGAATCGCCAGCTTCCCCTTACCATTTAAATTTTTGGCATTGAAGGTCCCGATGAGATGTCAGGGCCCCCGTCTCCCCAGCTCGTGACCTCGAAAGGACTTCCTGTTTGAATCGGAGTATAAGTAATGTGCTGTCAGTTTGAAAGAAAAGATGAAAAAGTGTTTCTCATTTTTAACTTGTTTGAAGGAAAATTAAAAATAAATTGTTAACACACAAACAAACATACAAGCCAACTTGAAAAAAGAGGTTTAAAATATTTGAGGCTGAATTCACAATAGATGATAGGGGTTAGATGCAATGTCCAGCAACATATTACATCTTTCCGAATAGATTTTTTCATACATTGATGCCAGGTCAAGGTTTATTTTAAAGTTAAATTGTTGGCAGATCTGCGAATTGATAATTCAAAACTTAACAAAATTTGATCTTTAAATTACCTCAAAATAACTTTAATTTCTTGAGGTGTCAGCGATCTAATTGCCGCTGTGCCACCTTCTGCGGCTGCGATTTTCTCATACCAAGAGAATAACGTCATCGGTGTGCTCTGGAAGGGAAATACCAATTTAGGTGGCTCAGGGCATAAATTGATACCACTGCAGTGCCTCTGATTGGGATGTCCTAGAGTTCGATTCCGGTGGCAGGATTTTCCGACACTAGTTAGATAGCAAGGCCAGAGTCAGCCGCTGTCTAAAAAAGAAAAGTCAAACGGCCGCTTGCTATAATCGGTAGTTATCCGTGTTTGTTTTTCTATCAAAACCATGCGACTGCCGGAGAAGTACCGTAGCAAACGGGTCTCGGACCGCGTGCGATATTTCCTTCCCCTTCCTTGACCTGACCAAACACACTAACATGCGCTACACTACCATACACGTCGGGAACTTAGAGCTTGTCCCGGGTGAGGTGGTGCCAAGGTGGTTGGAGATACCTGGTTGGGGAAAACCCTGCAAGCTGTCATGTAGGTCGGCGCCGGATCCCGCTATCCAACGGGGGAATATCACCGCTACTTCTCGCAATAAACGCACGCCCTACACTTACGGAACTAATGATCTTGGTAGTTGACGCGTCCGGAAACACCAATCAATTTGGAAAGGAAGTGGCTCATCTACGCCTCGCCCCTACGTGGCATGCAAGCGGCATGTTCTCGCGCAGTTTGCGTCGTGCGTTTGCGCGGCAGATAAACCCCGCGATAGCCCTGCATTCGCCGTCGTTCGTTAAATATGAACCTTCTCGGTGCTCAAAAGGGAGATAGCATCGCGGTCGCGCGCACATGCCGTCGCCCGCGGTTTTAAATCCCGCCACGCAATTTCATGGCCGACTGAAACGCCGGGCGTGCGCGCACGCGCTCGGCGCCCGCCGCCATCTTGGTCACATGACTCCCATAATTCGTGGAGACATTTCCGGGCCCGGCCGTCGCCATTTTGCTAACGACGCAATCAACCCCGACAGGATGGGCTCCGCCGCGCGCCAGAATAGGGCACGTATTCGTCTTGCGGCGCAGTTTTGCTGTGAAATTGCGAGGGTTATGACTTCGCTGACATACATCACGTAATGTTGGCCATAAATTTTTGTTTGAACTACAGCGTCAGCTCAGCCATTTGCAAAAATTGTATCAAATAAATAAAGAGACGTAAAGAGGCTGTCATTTACTTTTTATTTTATTTTATTTTTTGGACGTCTGTAGTAATCAATAGGTTCAAATATTTCTGACCACCGCAGATGACAAATAGTACCACTTCATGAAATGTTCTGAAATAAGAATCTTCAAATTAACAGTTACGAATTTGTTCCTCCAAATAGTCTCAGAACTTCCCGTCGTCCAAAAATATTAGAGAAATACAGAAATAAGAATAAATACCTAAAAATACATCAATTTAAATCCGAATTGCGTCTGGATTGTGTTGCCTTGCTTTGACTTAGAATCTTTGATTCAAACCCCTGGCAACATCCTTTGTGCGTGTTGGCTAGGCGAATGTCCTATCACCTCCGTGAGAGGGCGAGGGCGAGCTTCCATTTGTGTCTATATCTGTTTGTGTGTGGGCTTTCGCCGGAGCCCAATGGCCGTTTGCTTATTCGGCCCACGCGCCGGCGTCGCCCAGACTCGCGCTGATTTCTCCGGAGGCTTCGGCCGCGCCTCGGCCCCGCAAATCCCCCTCGGCCCCTCGCGACGCAGCGCGGCCCGGCCCGGCCCGGCGCGCCGCCACTGCCCGCCTCGGGGACCGCGCTAAGCCTCCTGCCCCTCCCCGCCCCGCCCCGCCCCGCCCCGCCCCCGGCCGCGCCCCGTCCACGCCCCGTCCCGCCCCGTCCCGCCCCGCCCCGCCGCGCTCCGCCCCGCCCCGCCTCGCCCCCTCCGCCCCGACCCGACCCGCCCCCTCCGCCCCGACCCGCCCCCTCCGCCCCGACCGCCCACACTCCGCCCCGACCCGCCCCCCGCCCCGACCCGCCCCCTCCGCCCCGACCCGCCCCATGGCGCGATCCGCCCCGACCCGCCCCCCCGCCCCCTCCGCCCCGCCCCCTCCGACCCGCCCCCTCCGACCCGCCCCGCCCCGCCTCCTGGCGCCGTGCTCGCATCACCGCACGCCGACAGCTCGCGGCACATCTTCCAAACACCTCCGCACTACCTGCTGCCGGCTGAGGTGGCTCGGAGCAACAACGATTTGCCACTGCATCCAGGACTTGTTTTCCGTTGATTAGTGTTTCCAGTTGCGACAACTACCAAGGTCATTAGTCCCGTAAAAATGTAGTGCATATTTTTATCTCGGGAAGTGGCGGTGATCTTCCACCGCTGGATGGAAAAATCCGGCGCCGAAAGTCGGATTGCGAGATATTCCCCAACCAGGTATCTCCCTCTAGCGTGGCACCGCCACAGTTCAGAGAAGCTCTAAGCTCCTGTAGTGCACGTGAGTGTAAGTATGTAAGGGGTGAGCTTACGACAAGGAAGAAGAAATAATTGCGCCCGTTTGTTGTGCCCGATTGTGGCCAGTTTGTTAGCAACGGCTCCGGCATTCTCCTTGTGTTGGTCGGACAAACAACAGAAAATTTCCAATAAGAGCAGCTGACCAGCATAATTCTCCTGCAGCCAGCACTAATCTCGGCTGGCGGCTGGGGGACTATCTGGCTTGCATCGACAGTCCTGCCGCCATCCCGACTCGAACCCTAGGGCCTCTCGATCAGAGGTTCTGCACTGACATCAGTTGATGCATTGAGCTATCGTTGCTGGTCTGAGACTGGGAAGTCCTAGTGTTCGAGTCTCGACAGTGGCAGAATTTTCAACACTAGCAAAGTAGCTAGGTTAAATTTAGCATGTCTGAAGCAAAATTCTAAAGGATGGCTGCTCTGATCGTAGTTTTCCATTATTTTTCTGATCTATACAAAGCGAACGCCGAATCGGTATCCTAAAGCACGGGCCATTGACTCCGCGCGATTTTTTGTTTCTCTTCCTTGTTCCCATCTGCTTACCAGATGAATCTGAATTAAGGTTATGGTTTTGAAATACCAATGTTTATTTTGCATCTCTGGTAGCTCTTTGGAAAAACAGTTATGGAATTCAGATACATCTATTTGAATGACCATTGATGAATTGGGAATTAAGTGGATGGCTGTAATTAAATGTCTTCATAACTTTTGAAATATTTTTAATGAACAAACTTTACTGAGCGACAACAAATACTTACATGCAAACATACAATATTCAAATTGCCTTGATGGTTGGTATTACATAAATTGTTTAACTTAAACTAAATACAACCGTTGCTGCGTTTCCAGATGATAGTTTGTAGTTTTCCGTTAGCTCGACACCACGAGGAAACAACAAACCAATGATGGCGTGTTATTGCATCAGCTTATTCTCCACATGCGTAACACTTCTTAGTTTTACCTTTACACAGTTGAATGCTAAGTATTTATTATTTACCATTGGACTGTATAATTTTAAACAATATGTAACAAGTATTGTATCGCAGCTTCTGGATCAATGACCCCCATCTCGATCAGGTTTTTCGTCCAGTTTCCCTGATCCATTGAGCAAATGTTGAGATGGCCCCTTGTGTTACTTCTGGACATAAATGTAACTTCATTTTCTGTGCACGTCTTCGATAATTCAGTGGGAAATACAATTATTCAAGTTATCGTTTCTATGTTGTCGCGGCAGGAAGTATTATTCCGAAGGACAACATGGATAACAGCCCAAAATTTATTGCTTATTTATCCTTGAAAATAGATTTTATTACATGGGAGCTTTTTTCTTTTTTTTCCTCTCTTTTTTTCTTTTTTTTTTAAATTCAAGTAGTATATAACATAGTGTAGGGATCACAGAATTTTGAAAATGTGCACACAATTAACTTTTCCCCATAGCACTTCATAGGCAGTTTTAACTGTTTTTTTGACGTAAAATAAATAAATAAATGAAATAAATAAAGTTTTACCATTACACAACTGAATAATTACTCGATCGGCAAATTATTAATAGAAGTTGGAGTAGAAAGATCAGATAAATTAACGTTTTCAGAACTGTACTGTGGGTGAGCGCTTGGGCTCGTGTTCTCGCTCGACCGCCAGCGGTCACACACTCTGCCAGTTAACGGCTCCCGGTCGCTCAGCGTGTGCTATAGACATTCTTTGATGAAAGAAAGCGTTTTGTAACATTCCGCGTTGCCGCTCGGCCTGCACTATGGACGTTCCTTGATGAAAGAAAGCGTTTTGTAACACCAGAAAGGAAGATGAAAGGTTTTATAACTTAAGTAACATATTCACAATGTTATTTATACACTGTTTCGATTTAAACACGTTCAAGTGTGGTTTGATAATCGGGAGCAAACATATTTTAAAAAACACGCACATTACTGAAACAGTTTTGCTCTTTTTCAAGACATCTTTCGATAATTGACATATAAACCTCTCTTGAATATAAATTTTAGTAAAAACAAGCTCAAAATGAATTTTGGTTTAATTTAACCCGTCAGTAAAAGTGTGTATTTCTTTTCATCTTCTTTTCCTTTTTTAATATGTCGCGTTCTCATTTCATTCATAAGACCAACATTTTTCTTGTGTGGAGGTCGCGTGTAAAAGATGAGCCCGTTTGAGCGCGCCTCTCTCTTGTGGGTGTCCCTTGAAGGCAGGGGATGCTCCGCAGCGTCTCTGAATGTTTCCCGTTGTGTGAAAGGCCGCGCGCGCACGCCTGCCTTCCGTCGCGTCGCTCAGAGTGAAGATTTCCTCCGGCGCGTCAAGCCCCGAATCCCCGCCCGCCCGCCCGCCCGCCCGCCCGCCCGCCGCCCGCCCGCCCGCCGCCCGCGCCTCGCCTCGCCCCGCCCCGCCTCGCCCCGCCTCGCCCCGCCCGCCCCGCCCGCCCGCCCCGCCTCGCCCGCCCCGCCCGCCCCCCCGCCACGCCACGCCACGCCACGCACCCCCCCCGCCCGCCAGCCCGCCCGTACGGCGCGGCACCTCTCTGGGGCCGTCAGGCGAGCGGCGTGTTGTGACGGCGCGTGCATCGCCCGCGCCCCCAGCGCCGCCGCCAACCTTTAACGCCTTCTCGCCTACTCCCCAAGTCACCGCTCTTCCCGCCCCCGTATCCTACTCACTGCCACTTTCGCCAGCCCCTTCCTACCGTTCGCCCGCTTTCAAGCCCGCTTCCATCCGCCGAGCGGCTCCCCGTCAGCTTCTCAACCGCGCAGCCGCCGCGGCCTCCCTTCACGCCGCCGGCAGAGCCGCGTACGTCAGGCCGCGTGACAGAGCCGGGGCTCCCGCGGGCGCCCCGCCCCGCCCCGCCCAGCGAGCGGCCTGCTGCATTATTTGTCAGCTCCTCGGCCGCCTCACCTGCCGCGAATTATTCATAGGGCAGCCGCCCCGCCCCACGCCGCGCCGCCCACGGCCCAGCGCGTAAACACGGTGTCGCCCGCCGCCGCCGCCCGCGATGGGGACGCAGCGCAGCGCTGCGCTCCCAACCAGGCAGCCTGTTTGTGCGGTGGCGGGAGCGTCCTTGATCAAATAAAGTAAACGTAAATAATGGTGCAGTGAGCGTAGCGACAGGGGCTCTCGTGAGGTGGGGCGAGAGGGGCCGGCGCTCGTTCGCTTTGACTGTGGTTCCGTGCGTGGGCGTGCGCCATCGTAGGGCGGTGGCCCCGGGAGACGCCTTCCCCCACCCACCCCACTCTGCGCGCTCTCGCTGCTGCCCACGACCTCCCGCTGCCTTTCCTTCTTGCGCTATCTCAATCGCCCACGCCGCACTATTTTCACCTAACCTCTTACATTGCAGCCTTAATCCCTGCCAGGTCATGATTCTACACACATTTGGTGGTGGTGGTGGTGATAAAATCTTCAGTAGGTCTTACTGGCAGGGTCTAGTCCTATATATGTCGCCTGTCGAAAAAACTTACGGAACTGATATAAAGGGAGAGCCAAAACAGCGGTCTCGTCGCAGTGGAAATTTTAATGTTCTCTAGTATAGTTTAAGTTGAGCACCTGTGATGTTAATTGTAATTTTCATTAAAAAATTAAGTTATGATTTTGATTTCAACAAAGCAGCCCACGGAGCAAAAATCTGAACACAAGAAACGTCCTTTCCCAATTTTATTTTGTGAAACGTATTTTATTGTAAATATTTTAATTATTTTAAAATTCCATTATTATGAACGATAATGTGAAAACCAATGCTCATAAATGTGCAATATAAAAGAATTGAAAATAATATTTAGAACCGTTATAACAAAGAATATTTACAATCTAATAAACTGGAGACGCCTGAAAGAACACGGGAGTGGTGGTCATATAGTACGGACAGTCAGCAGTCAAAACAAGTAAATCCACTTAGGCCTGTGGTAACATTCACTAAACATTATTGAGTTTCGTCTAGTAAATCAGACAGTTAAAAATCGTAACTGAACGAACAAAGATAATTCTTGATGATACTATTCTTGTTTCATAGATAACATTATTCCGAGAGATCTATTCGTACGTTTTATGTCGTCACACTAAGCACTGCTTAGTGAGCGCACGTTCTTAGAAATCTGACGGTAAAAAATAAGCTGTGTTCTTGTTTTTCGTCTTGGATTGAAATTCGTAAATGGAAGTGCGTTTAAATGAGTTCGAGGCAGTACGTGTTCCGAAGTAACGAGCGTTAATGTTATCTGGAGTGGAGTGGACCCGTCCAATAACTAGAACCTGCCTCCTGCTACGCCGCGACTCATAACACCAAACCTTAAAAGGAGACACTCCGGTGCGTGCAACCAAACGCGTCTGGGTTCGACTAGCTCTATCTTTCGATCGCCATCGCCCGCTTTTTCCCTTGCCATTTATTGGCCCCTGTCATGTTCCTTTGTCATCAATCATCGATTGTCATTATACGTATTGACCATTCCGACTTTGGAAGTATCCGTCGTTTCTAGGTGCGGAGCAACCGGCATGATACTAGTAAGATTTTCTTTAAGGTAATTCTCTACGTCGTGTATGAACAAGTCATCTTCGTAAAATATTTCTTCTATAAATGTAAAAGATTGCAATAATAAGTATTCCGAAATATTGGTGTGAAAAGTTTGTCCAATATTGTGTTATAAATACAAAATAATGGCTACGAGACAAAATCTAAAGGACGGTTAATCACGTATCGAAAGGAAGCTGAAACAATACGGATTAATTTATTAGGTCACCTGAGTTTACCTATTAAAGATATTGTACACATAATTCAACATTTTTATTTAAAAAGTTATTATTTGTTGATCTTAAGAGTTTCAGCAAGAGTTGAATTTGCATATAAATGAATAAATTCAAAGCGGTAATGATAACATCGACCCGTTACAGTTAATACTACTGATATAATTTAATATGTCATCAGAGTATATTGACAATTTTTATTAATAATTCCTTCCAATATAATGATTACTTCCAATACACCACTTTGATACAAATCTAGTAATACAAAATATATTTTTAGAACCTCTAGTTTTCCCCAGCGCCTTAGTTCGCTGTCAACTGCTGCAGGAACCTCCTCTCAAACCTATAAGCCAACATATTTTTTGAAATACTTTTATGACTTCAATACAAATGATTACATGTAGGAGTTTCGTCTCCACGTACGACAATAAGTTCTCGCATTCGGCAAGCAAAGTTTTGAATATGACTTTTTAATGTCGTTCATAACGTTTTGCGATCGTTATGAACGATTCACATCAAGAAGTAGATATAACGTATCAATTGGTGTCTTGTTCGACTTTAATCTAGTGACTGCCCAAAGTCGGGACCTGAAATGGGACAGTCATTCACGTCAGGACTTACATTTTTAGTTCTGAAGTTCCTGATTGGAAGACCGTGTACCCCTCTCCTTCCAGCTTGTGGAGTCACTATATTTAAATCGGACAATAAAATTACTCCGATATTGTGTACTACTCTTTATCCGATGTGGTGGGAGCCTGTGCTGTATTCATTCTTAAAAGACGAATTTGCCGTGAAATTAGAGAAAGCGCGTGTCTCATCCGTAATTAATTCTCCTTGAAAAGAAAGAGTTCCAACCCGCCTGGCTTCATGAATTGAGAGCTGCGCCTTTAGCCGCCTTTAGAGTACCTGCGCCGTCACCTTTCGGTACCTTGACGGCCGCGAAAGCCTGACACAAAGCGCTCTCCCACGCATCTCTGAGTTCGATTGCTCCGGACAGGCGCGAGAGGCGAGGCGAGGCCAGGCGCTGCGTTCATAAAAGGCGGCGCATAGCGGTACCACGCAGCCGACGGGAAGCGTCGCGCCACGCCGCGCCGCGCCGTGAGAACGCCCGCGGCTCCGGAGCCTCCGGAGGGGGGCGGGGCGGCGTGGGGCGGGGAGCCTCTTGTCGGGCGCGGCTGCCCGGGGGTCGGAGCGGCATGAAGCGTGACAGTGCGGGAGAAGGGGTGCCGCAGGGCGGGGAGCTGTGCGGGGTGGGGCGGTGCGGGGCGGCGCGGGGTGATGCGGGGAGGCGCTGGTTAGCGCGGGGTGGGGCGGGGCGGCACTGATAGGCGCGGGGCGGTGCTCGGGCTGCTGGGTGGCGCGGGGCGGCACCGGGGCGGGGGGCGCGGCGGCGCGGGGCGGCGCGGGGCGACGCGGGGCGGCACAGGGCGGTGCGGGGCGGCGCGGGGCGGCGCGGGGCGGCACAGGGCGGCGCGGGGCGGCCCGGGATGGCGCGGGGCGGCGCGGGACTGAGAGTGGCGCGGGGTGGAGTGAGGTGGCGCGGGGCGTGACGGATGAGCCATTGTGAGGCATCGCAGCGATCACCGCCTTCCGGCCGTGCTGCGAGTGACGCCGCCCGACCTCGTCTTTGTTCACGTGCGCTCTGCTTGGGATCGGGTGATGGTGCGCGACCGGTCGCGAGCACGGGCTGAAGAGAAGACTCGCCGGGAAGCGCCATACATGTAGCGAATGGACCAATAAGGAAACTCTCGAGTCGGGAAGCTGAAATGCATAAGGCATTGGGAAATTTCTAAAGAACTTCATTCAGATGTCGATCTGATTCTTTATACGAGTACGGTATATGCTGAAAAAAATAGAATCACTTATATTTGCGTGAGATTTAATGATAACTCATACTAAAAATTCAAAACCGAAAAAAATTCTTGAATAGCGTGATTGTGGCTTATAATATTACGGGGGAAATAGTTGATTTAACGAACCAACATGATGTCAATTCAAAAACTCGGACATACATGTTTGCATTTTTAAAATTTAAGTGGTCACGTGTTCTTTATGGGAGGGTTTGTAGTTTTACTTCGTGGTGTTCGAATTTCAAATGTGAAATCAACAATTTTTGTGGTTATCAACACGGGTAATTCCGAAATGTTCTCGTCTTACGATATCCATGTTTTAATATTTATGCGAAATACAAATGTTTAAGAAAATATATTTGTATTACTGAAAATTTCACTACTTTTACATGCACGTGTTCACAAATCATCGTCTTTGGCTTCGAAATGAATTGCTGCGCTCATGGTAATACTGATCTAGTGCAAACGAAATTATTTAAGCCTCTCACGTTTCTTGCACAGCGCCAATCTGCTTCCGCTGTACTATTTTTGGTTTGTCTATTCTCCCCCAGTAATATTAAAGGCGACAATCACGCTAGTCTTTTTCTTCTGTTCTAAATTATTGCAATTGTTGCAATTTCAAGGAAATGGAAGCCATTTTCTTTTTGAAACGAAATAACAATGAGAAAAATGATAGTAACAATATAATTATGAGAGCGATACCGCATAACCACCGGTCATTTTTCACCACATTTTTTTATCCTTTTCTTCTCATCGTTCTCAGTACAAAAAAAACATTAAAACAATTATGTGTGCCGCATAAGCACCCTAATATTTCTTGTCGAAACTGTGGTGCAAAGGAGAAAGTGCTTAAAACACCTTTCTTTCCCCCATTCTTTTCCCGGGGAACGTTTCGTTCCGAGATTTCGATAGCGACCTGCACGCCCCGGCGCCCCCTCTCCCACTCACCCCCCAGCAGTCCCCGGGGGGGGGGGGGGTAATCCGAGCCGCCGGAAGTGGCCTTGGGGCGGCGTCCAGGGAGGCGCGGTCGGGTTTCTTGGGAGCTGCCCGCGAGCCCCATCCCCGGCCCCGCCCCCAGGCCCCGCCCCCAGGCACCGCCTCCGCCCCCGCACGCCCGCGCGCCGCTCGCGCATCACTTTCCTTCGCAGCAACCCTATTAGTATAGACCGATTTCCCTAAGGATGAGCCAAAGTGACAGTTCGTGAAAACTAGTGAACATCACATGTATTTCAGACAAGTATCCCTCCGCCATGACAGCTGTTCAGCCACGCCCCTTCGTAAAGTGCTAATGGCTCCTGTGAAAACATCCCTATGCAGAAGTCTAAGAGTTGCGCTTAAATATATGCACGTACGCGAGTTCGGGAAATATTTAAATTTAATTACGTATGTGGAAAATCTCTTAACATGCTCTCAAAATCAGCAAAAGAAAACTGCCACGAATGTAAATAGAAAGCTCTCAATCAGAGCTCGCCACACAACAGCACAAAGACCGGAACCACGTGCATCGGTACGCATCTCGCATTCAAGTCTCGGTTTTAAAATAAACATAATATTTATCACACAAAAAGGAAAGTCAATGTAATGTTAATAGAAAAAATAATTTTACAGAAGAGCACATAACACTGCACTTCCTAATTTCGATTATTTCTCGTGGCGCACTATATTTTTCTCGGATGAGGACATCACAAAAGGAAGCTTCGAAGCCATTTACAAGTTAGGCAACTGCAAACGAACGAATGCAGGAAGGGAGTCTAATGGGCACAACGACCAGAGAACTTTCAGTTATGTTGCCTGCACTAGCTGTCACTTTGGCTCATCCTTAAGAAAATCGTTCTATATCCTTCTCGCATTCATTCCAACCTGATTAAGGTGTTATGGAGGATTGCCACTGGAGATATTGCACGCGATTCTGACCAAAACATTACCAATCGGCCTTGAACAGTAACATGAATCACAGTGAAAGTGAAAATTATACATATTCTGGTGGATTTTAACAATTATTAAAATTATTACGCAATAATTGACTTATTATCAATTAATATTTATAACAGACTATTAACTCAAGTGTACGGAAAAGTTAATAACAAACCAAAGGAAAACCACAAGTACAAAGCAGATAGAATCATTGAAATGCTCTAGTACATTAGGATTCGGGACGCAAAACGTATTCGAACCCAAGGGAACAACAACTATTCTTGTTCTCACGCGCCAGACTTGTGGGAAATTTGTAACGCTAGTAAGACTAGACTGGTAGTCTTGCATAATAGGTACTTGATAGGCGGTCCGTGTGTGTTGTTAAAAGATGAGACGAGTCATGAAGGGTAGGAAAAAACGTTGGAAGAAAGACGAATAATAATCATCAAGCTGCATAATCCTTGCAAATCATTGCGGGTACTTTCTGAAATATTCTGAGATATCTGATCTAGAAACAACATCCTGGGAGGCACTGATAGATTTAGTGTAAGGAAATCACTAATAATAATAATAATAATAATAATAATAAGAAGAAGAAGAAGAAGAATTCAGCTCCCAAAGTAGCCTACTGAAGCTGATGGTAGTGCAATTCTACGTAAAGAAAAGAAACATACGTGAGTGACTTCACAAAAACTGAGTGAACCTAAAAAAATTAATTGCCAATAAATAATATTTAAGTTCTGTGCGAAATTGAGTCATGTGACTATCACAAATTCTAGCTACTCTTTATCACCTCCTATACTCTCTCTCTCTCTCTCTCTCTACCTCTCTCTCTCTCTACCTCTCTCTCTCTACCTCTCTCTCTCTACCTCTCTCTCTCTACCTCTCTCTCTCTCTACCTCTCTCTCTCTCTACCTCTCTCTCTCTACCTCTCTCTCTCTACCTCTCTCTCTCTCTACCTCTCTCTCTCTCTACCTCTCTCTCTCTCTACCTCTACCTCTACTATTCACTATCATCTTCTAGCTACTCATTTGTAATCGTCCCTTGTTGCCAAACAAAAACTGAATGAATAAATGAAGAGGGTGCCTCGTATGACCTGAGCGCTGCTGCCTCACACTTATGGTGCCTAGTATCAAAATATCACATCATTAAAAATATCCAGACAGAATAGATATCGGTGTGAAAAATATCCCCAGAATATGACTGAAACCTGGAATTCACCAGTAAGATCATGGGGCGTGCGCGTAGCAAGGATAGTTATGAGCAATAATACTGACTTTGCCGAGGCCAAACTGTCAAGCACAAAGAAGAAAGATACAACGTTTAAATTACTTAATGCTACGTGATTTCATTTTCTTGACTAATTTATGAGCCTTGAAACAACAGTAGGTGGAAATATAATAATTACATTTTCTCCTAAAACATAATTTTCTTTAAGTGTATTCTTATTTTAGAAACTAATTGTCTCTTCAACAGTAAATCAATATTTGCTAATGAAATTATGGACCGTAGATATGTTGCATTGGCATTTTTGCCGTTTCTACTTTGGCAAGTTTTCCGCCGAAAAGTAATATTTTAATGCCGATATATTTTCGAGAATATTTATTTTGTGTGCAGTTCATGAAATTGTAATGGTTTTCTGAAGTGATCGCTGCCTACTTTAATCTCCAAATAACTTGGAATATTCGTATCTATCGATCTGTCTTGCGAAATTTGAATGGTAAAAAATCGGGAAAATGCATGAAGCAATAAAATATATGAAAAATGCTAATTTTAATTTATGTTAACAGTTCGTCCCGGTGCTGTAACGTTCACATGTTACTCTCCCACTAAGAGCAGCGTGGAGCCCATTGAAAGTCCCTTGGCGAAAAGGGAGCAAGGCAAGAAGTCCGGAATGGGCCAGGTGCTGGCCATTCCCATTTAGTGTCGGCCGAGGCCCCAATGGGCGTGGCGTTTACCGAAGCGCCGCGCTGCGCCTCGCCGGCCGGCCGGCGCGTGTTCGTTTCCAGTGCATTTGCGGGAGCCGCGTTTTACGGCGGAAGCCCCATAAACAACGGCTGCGTGCGTGCGTGTGCAGGCTGCGGCCGCTCGGGGCACACAATGGCGGCCTCCCGCCCCCCCCCCCCCCCCCCGTTGTCGTAGGCGGACGCTGGCGCGCTGCCACCCCGCGAGGCGCGATGGGGCACGGGGAACGGGATTGGGGCGAGGCAGGAAATGGAATATTGGGGGTTGATGCAAGATCGGGATGAACCGAGTTTGAGAGGGGCCGGCAGAGAACGGTTTTCGGGAGGGAGTTGATATGAAGTAGAGGAAGGAGGGGTAAGTGTAAACCTGAAAAGAGGTACTAAGTTACAGGTCCAAGACAGGTTCCAAGAATACCGAGGGTGGAGAGAGGTATTGATTGCAGGCGTGAAGCAAAATTGGTAATATTTTATGTGGTGATAGGAGAAATTTCGTGGATGGAAACCGGCGAGGGACAAGGGCGAGCGAGACGGAGCGAGGTTGGCTGGCGTGGAACGGCGTGGCCGGGTCGTGCGGGTCGTCGCCCCTTGTTCCTCCCCGCGCGAGGGGCGTGTCCGAGATAGCCATCTCCCTAATTAATACCATTAGTCAGCGGTAAACGCCGTGTCCATAGGCGCGCGCCTATCTGTCGCATATTGAGGCGCCCCCCCTCCCCCGGTGCGGTTGTCCACGCGACCGCACGCAGCGCCACCAACGCACTGCCAGCGCAGCTCCTTTACCGCATGCGCACCCCGTTCATTCACACCACGCTAACTCACACTTGTTTCACGCACCCTTCTCCACTCGCTGCAACCCCTTGTGGCTACTGACAACCGCCGACCATAGAGAACACAGCCATTCTTTCAGAAACACTAGAATCTCTTTCGGTATTGACTCCCCGCGACCTCTGATGGCCCTTTTATACGGTACACTTTTCGTGCAGATTGGACGTACAGAAAGCGTGCAGTCCAGACTGCACGATATCTGCTCGACAACTTTTGAACATGTTCGATTTTTTTTAAATACAGAAAACGTACATTGTGACTCTACTAACAGAATCGGTCGCTAATGGATTTGTTGACGGCGGAATTAGTCCATCCTTTTCAGTTTTGGGGCTAGGTTAGGTGCGATTCGTGAGATTTTGTGTAATGGCGTGGCAGATGCGAGTTCTCGGATTTTCTGGTGAGTTTATTTCAGTCTCTTGCAAATGTGAGGTTGCTCAATCTCACTTCTGCTCTCAAGACTTTTTCGGTGCAGCCGCTAAAGCCTTTGCAGCCACAACCTTTGCATGCTTGTAGCAACAACGATGACGGTCTTTAAATTTTTTCTCATGTTTCATTAATACTTAAAAACGTATTAATAAAGTAGCTTAGAACGCACGTACACAAATTCGCAAATGAATGTACTCGGACAGCGGCGCCGGCAAATCATTTGTGTGCCGACAGAGCCCCTGACGGCGTGAAATGGCAACTCACGTGAATGGTTCAAAAAACGTGCAGACCGAGTAAACATGACTATTGGCGTTGATACATCGAGTTTTAGATGTTCCTGTACAGATTCTGTTTGAGAATCTTCACGAAAACTGTACCGTGTAAAAGGGCCTTCAGACCAAAATCTGAGCTCCCGACGCCCTTCATTCACCTACACTCCTCACCCCGCCATCACGAGACCGCCGCACATTGGGGCAAGATCCGAAAAAGCTGGCCAAAAGTCGAAATAAAAGGTTTTATTTAGGGAATTTTAAGTAAGCAGTTGGGAGTTCACAGAGTGGTTAGAAAAGGTCCAAAGGCGTCACAGTGACGCTCGGTATCATTGGAAACGTGGCAGATGAGCGAGCAGCTTTTCACGACACAAAGATCGTAAATGAGCCATTACTTTGAACACGTAAAAGTTTTCGCTTTTGAGCTATTTTTATTATTCAAAATGAACGAAATTCGTGATGGTGGGTACAGTGTTTACATGTATTACAAATACTTAAAATGGTTAAAGTTAGTTAATTAATAATTAATGTTGAAACAAAATTATACGTCACAACCATTAATTTGTTGTTTTTTTTAGTTGAAAAGCAGTAATAAAATCCACAGAGTTCCTCAACGAAATTTGTAAAAACTTCATTCTCTATCATTTAGCTATTAAAATGCCAAAGAAAATGCTACTAGCAGCTACTATTCTGCATTTTGTAAAGCCTAATAATTCTAATAGTTTTTGAAATGAAGCTATTAAAATGCCAAAGAAAATGCTAATATTTAATCCGCCATTTTGTTTTTTGCGATGTATACATCGAAATCAGCCAACCCATAAAACCCTGTTTACAAATTTTTATGAAAATTGAAACACTTTTAGACGTTGTAAAATTTTTAACCCACCATATTGGATCCGCCGTTTTGCTTTTTTGCAATTTTGACATTGGAATCGTAAACAGCGTGCCCAAAAACCATTGTACACAAAGTTTCATTAAATTTGGTTATCGTGTCCATATTTTGGCCAGCTTTTCGGGGTCGTGGCCCAATGTGCGCCGCCCATTGAGGGCGCGCACTATTCACCGCGGCGCATTCGGGAGCCGCCGTTCTATTTCCTGGAACGCACTGCGGGCGGCCATCGCTCATGGCGCCTGGCGCGGCCCGTTGTCCGGCGCGCGGCCGATTAGCGGGGCGCGTTGCGCCACTGAAGCGGACAGCAGCGCCGTCGGATGTCTGAGCAACTGCGCTGCCACGCGGCTCTTCTTTCTCATTGCGCCTTCGTTGCTGCCTCGTTCGTTGTCATTCACCGGGAGCGGTAGCTCAGTGCAGCAACTGATCTCACTGCAGCGCCTCTGACCGGGAGGTCCTAGGTTCCCACTCCCCACGGCGGCAGGATTTTCGACACTCGCTTTTCAGATAGGTCGAATTCAGTCGCTGTCTGGAGGAGAATTCTAGCGGCCGGCTGCTCTGATCGGTAGTTTTACGTGGTTTCTCCGATCAACACCAGGCGGATGCCGGAGGAGTACCCTACCAAACGGGCCACGGACCGCGCGCGATCTGTCCTTCCTCTTCCTTGTCCTCTCCTCTCCCCTCACACACACATTTACACTAACATGCACTACACTACCACATATTCCGGGGGATCGGTCGGAAGCTTAGAGCTTGTCCCGGGTGGGGCGGTGCCCCGTTGGTGGGAGAGTCCTGGTTAGGGGGAAACCCCAGTAGCCGACGGTAGGTCGGTGCCGGATCTCGCCATCCAACGGGGGAAGATGACACCCATCTCCCGAGAAAAAAACATGCACTACGCTAACGCAACTAATGACCAAAGCAGTTGACGCGCCCGGAAACACGAAAAAATCAATCAATCAATAGTTGTCATTCAGAGGACTCTTGTCGTGATGGAGCAGTCATTCCGTGAGTTTTGGCGTGGTGCTATTGCTCCCACGCGTTTTGTGTTTGACGTGTGGAATGAAATGTGAACTAGATTCCAAATAGCTCTGGGAATTGAGTTTTCATTCTCCCGACTGCTAAAGGACATTGGCATTCAGAGCATTCTCGTGGTTGCGAACACACTTCGTTTATGCACCAGTACGCCACCCAAAGTAGTTTGCTTCATCTCTTTCCAGCGAAAATGAGCTTTCCGTGACGTACAGCTACCGAATTTGAGAATTTGATTTGCAATTGATTTTATTGCGAATTGAAACATCTTATTTAAACTTACGTAGCTCCTAAATATTTGAGCGAAAATCAGGTGTCACATCTTCCTAAATAAGTGTGTTAAATCTTTACTTATTTGACGTGATAAGGCCTAGGAAAGGTATTGTAACAAGTACCTATAATTCTCAATTTTAACATGATGAAATATCCACAAATTCTGAAAATAAGTAATTTGAATCAATATCCAGATCAGTTGTCTATTATGATTGTGCTCGTATAGAAATATATTTGTTCAAACGTTTTATGTTCACAAAGGTCATCTCTATTGTATTAACACTCCTTCGGAATTCCATTTTAGGAAGTGAGCAATGAATGTAATTAAGGGGTTGTCTCTTAATAATTATTACAAATTTCCAGGGTATGTAGGGGGGTCGAAGATCATTTGCTACAATAAACAAAGCAAAGGGTGGCAAATTTCTTCCTAAACAAAGTCTCACGTGCGGTGCTTGCCCCTGAGTGGAAGGCAACCCACCTGCCAGTGGTGTTAGGCAGATCACGTTCTGATGCACTCGAAGAGAATACGTGCACCTGCTGAGCATGAGCGCGTGATTGAGTTGCCCTGAGAGAGCAAAAGCCATATGTGCAACTTCGTACTAAAAATTGTCCAGCACATATTCATTGGTAATTGTTCATCTTCGACCCCTTAGGTATTCTTATCTGGACGTTCGTAACATTTATGTATTGTGAGATACCATTCAAATGCATAGTTAACAGGCACGTACCGATGCCATTTGGATACCAAAATAACAGTTGTGTGTTTGTGTGTGGGGGGTTAACGGTGGACCCCAAGATGATTTGCTATATAATTGAAGGAAAGTTTTATATATTTAAGAACTAATGTTGTTGTTTTTTTGTTGTTTTTTTGTATTTTGAAGTGTCTTACAAAAAAATTATTTATGTTTGTGCTAATTTATTTTCTGTTTCTTTTTAATTATGACAAGGACATAGCACATTCAACTTTTTCTATATTAGCAATCCTTTCTGCAGTGATACAGATGAAGACGTTCTTTTTTGAAGAACTAGATTAACATTCACCATTTTGATCCGACTGCACAACTGACCTCTCTATCGACAGATAGAGGTTGCAACGTGATGATGGCAGGCCTGTTGGTAAGAGAATGCTGGAGTTTCCCCATAACGATTACGCATGACAACGATTTTGAATTGTTTGATAAACAACAGTTAAGGTTGGTTAGTCAATGCCTTATTTTACGTGGCGAGACTCGGGCCATTAGGCCCGCTCTTCCGTCTGACCACGCAAATTTCATTACGCTCCTTTCACCACCTAGCGGAGAAAAGAGGTATTATCTTGAGTGACGAAACAGGCGGAACTCAATTGTGCTCAGAGGCTTCATTTAGGCTTGAGGATATTTGACATGCAGTAGATCTACTACATGGGACAGCCGGCTTTACTTCCCTTCCGAAGGAAGGCGTACAAAAACCCTTAAAAATCCACGGATTCGATCGGGTTTGAATCCGCAAACTTGGGTACATCAGTCCAATACGCTAACCGTTATACCATCGAATCCGCCACCGAAGGTTGAATGTTGAGGTAATCATTCTGGGTTGAGAAAGGTTCTAACTTATACTAAAAGTTGGAATAAAACAGCAATTCCGTACTGAAACGAAGATAGCCAGTGGGAAACTGTTCAATGAGGCTGTCGCAGACGGTGGGAAGCGCGGCGTTGGTGGCGCTTGCGGTGGCGGCACTGGGTTTTATTCCGACGCGATCCCGTCCCTCGCCGGCGCCTCGCCGCCTGCCCCTCAACCCTCAACCCTCAGCCCTCAACACTCAACACTCAACCCTCAACCCTCAATCCTCAACCCTCAACCCTCAACTCCGAGCGGCGCCGGCCCTGCGGCGGCCGCGGCCGATAGATAAACACGCGGCCGCAGGCGACGACGGGGATTTGCATGCATTTCATTTTGAACAAAATTTTAAATGCGCGAATATTTGAATAAGTGGATTATCCGCTGATGAATTGCCCGCCGCGCGCTAACTAGCCCGGGAGATGGATGAGGTTGGGGCGACGCGCTGCCGCCGCCATCTCCGGGCTGCCCAGCGGGGACGACTTCAGCCGGAGAGTCTGGAGGAGAATGGTAGCGGTCTGCTGCTCTGGTCGATAGTGTTCCGTGATCTCTCCCATCAACACCAGGCGAACACCGGAGCGTACCTAACACACCGGCCACGGACCGCGTGCGATCTTTCATTTCCCTTCCTTGTCATACCCTCATCCTTTATTGATTGATTTCTTCGTGTTTCTGGGCGCGTCAACTGCTTCGGTCATTAGTCCCGTTAGTGTAGTGCATGTTTTTTTGGGAGATGGTGATCTTCCCCCGCTGGATGGCGAGATCCAGTACCGACTTACCGTCGGCTAGTGGGGTTTCCCCCTAACCAGGACTCTCCCACCAGCAGGGCACCGCCCCTGCCGGGACAAGCTCTAAGCTCCCAACCAGTCTCCCGGAATATGTAATAGTGTAGTGCATGTTAGTGTAAGTGTGTGTGTAAGGGGAGTGGATAGGACAAGGAAGAGGAAGGATAGATCGCGCGCGGTCCGTGGCCCATTTGTTAGGGTACTGGTCCGGCATTCGCCCGTTGTTGATTGGAGAAACCACGTAAAACTACCGATCAGGGCTGCCGGCTGCTAGAATTCTCCTCCAGACGACTAAATTCGACCTAGCTGAAAAGCTAGTCAGAGGTGCTGCAGTGACATCAGTTGATGCACTGAGCTACCGCTACCGGTCTCACCCTGTACTTACACTTACATGCACTATACTAACAAACACATCGGGAGCTTAGACCTTCTCCCGGCGAAAATGATGACCCTCTGTGCGAAATACTTGAAGAGGAAAACTCCGTCAGCGGAGGTGTAGGTTGGTTCTGGATCTCACCATCCAGTTGAGAAATATTAGTCACCTCCCGAGGAAAACATCTGCACACACTTACGAGACTAATGAAAGTAGTAGACGTGTCCGGCATCTCTCATCAATGAATCAATCAAGCGACGTGTCTCCTCACAGTTGCAACCGAACTTGATCGTCGACTCAACGCGATGTCTCGTTCTGCTGTGTCTCTACTGGCCGCATTGTCTCGCTTAGATCCTTCTCTCATGGCTGCCTTCGCCGCCCGCGCGCGCCGCCTCCCTCGTTTGTTCGTGTGACGCGCGTCGTCGTATATTTCTCTCCTGGGCGCTGAGCTGGGAGCTTTTTGCCTCGCCCGCCGCCGCCGCCGCCGCCGCCGCCGCCGCCACCGTGACCACCCCGCCATTGCGCCGCTTAACCCGGCGGCAGCTTCTTCCTCCACTTATTTATCAGCCTCCGAGTCGCTCTGGCTCGCGATGGCGTTAGATTTCACTGGGTCGTGTCGCATGGTCTCGCGATAAATCCAATGCAAAGTTGTGAATTTCTTTCAAATGCGTGCTCGTGCGATGTTGAAATTTCAAAGAGACGTAAAATTAATTCATCATGCTATTATTTCAGTAAACATCTTATGCTTATTCTCATATAATCTCTATAGTAAATAAAAAAAAATTATCATTTATCTTGTGTATTAACTTTTCAAATTATTATTGCTTCGTTTTTATGAAGGCAATCTCTGTAATGTTGTTTGTGTTAAAAAGGTTATATTTGTATAAAATCGAATTATTAATACCGCCAGCATCTGACAATGAAACTGACGATAAGACAAAGTCTTACGATCGAGCGTAATGTGTATGAAGACGCAGATTCGGTTCCCGCTAAGTGGTGGATATTTACTTGTTGGTTTCAATATCAACGAGTTTGTGCCACCTTTCAAACTTTGTCTGCTTTCCATGTTTCACCTAATCTCTTGCAGGCGAATGGTTGTCCAGCTCTCTACTCAACGGGCCACGTACTGCAAGCGATTTACCATACACATAATGTGCCTAACGTATTTGCATAGACAGTTTTGAGATGTAAAGAGCTCTTAAGTTTTGAGGTGAATTAGAAAGAAATATCAGAGAACAATACAGCCCCAGCAAAGCACTGAGCGTAGCGGCGGATTTGACGATGGGCCCTTGAAGGGAGAGGTCAAGAAGTGCTAGCGGTGAGGGAGACGCGATAAAATTTGAAGGATGAGGAGAAACAGCACTACACTAGGTATTGGCGATATTAATACTTGTTTTAATATACATAAGGTACAGGTTGTCATTCAATTCGTTATGGCATTTAACACGAATGTAAGGTCCAATAAGTTTTTATTGACAATCATCCTATAAGTGTTATAAACCCGATATTAATACTTACAAACCTTCGACAATTTCTGCTTCTGCCAGCGCTGATATGTCAAGCGTCGCATATACGGGAAAGATTCTCTCTCCCGCTGTGTCTCCCTCCCTCTCTTTCTCTTTCTCCATCTCTGTCTTTGTCTCCCTCTCTCTGTCCTCTCCCATTTGTAAAGAACGGGAGAGAAAGGGGTGCCAGCTACGGGGACAGCTTATCTGAAGTCAACTGTTTCTTGAATCATCGTCGTAACGAAAATTATTTCGATACTTGTCAATTTCGCTGACATGTAGCTAGTTTCTCTTCCTTCCCAGCTGCTGCGCTCCGGGTTGCCCTGGGGAGCGCGGCAAGGCTCATCGAAGTGCCAGTGGCTGGTGTAAGGTATTTCTCTCTTTAAAACACTCGATGAATCTATATGTATCTATAATACGAGTAAAACACATTGTGGAATTATTGTCTTTTGCGTTGAAATTCGTTTCACGTTACAACCTGTCATTGAATCATTCGTGTTTTATTTTTCATAAAATTATAAAATTCTTCAAAATAGTTCATTTACCTTCCTCGGTCCATCGGGAAAACAAATGTAGGTCTGCTGTTTGTGGCTTGATTCCTTCTCTTCCGCTGCGCTGCTCAATTCTCACCAGTCGCAACGCATCTCGGGTCATCTGTCCAGCGCCCCCCCCCCCCGCTCTGACGCTGTGAGTGGGCGGGGGAGGGGAGGGCGTGCGATTGCTGGGAGACGGATGGCGCGGTCCCCAATTGCTCCTCGCCGCAGAGGGTGGCGTGACAGCCCACAGCGCGAGACGCCGCGGCGCGACGCTGCGGGGTCATGGCCTCTTGCGTTCACAAAGACGGAACGAAATGGGACCGACGTGGAACGTCTTCCACTTGTCAACGAAAACGTGGCCGATGTTGATCCAGATTTAAAAAACAACTTACAGGGAAAATGCGGTTTCGGAAAAGACGGAACGAGATGGGACCGACTTGGATAGGCGGCTGGCATGGAACATCTTCCACTTGTCAGCGAAAACGTTGCCGATGTTGATCCAGATTTAAAAAACAACTTCCAGGGAAAATATGGAACGAGATGGGACCGACTTGGATAGGCGGCTGGCATGGAACATCTTCCACTTGGCAACGAAAACGTTGCCGATGTTGATCCAGATTTAAAAAACAACTTACAGGGAAAATACGGTTTTGGAAAAGACGGAACGAAATGGGACCGACTTGGATAGGCGGCTGGCATGGAACATCTTCCACTTGTCAACGAAAATGTGGCCGATGTTGATCCAGATTTAAAAAACAACTTACATTAAAAATATAGTTTCGACTAAAATAATTCTTGAGTTAAATTCTTAAGAATTATTGTGGTATTACTTGCGAATAATTTCGAATGTCGTACATTTTGTAATGCCAGACGTTCGTACCTGATGACGAAGGTAATATTTCTTAGGATATATAGGAGTATGGTTTGAGTAATTCAATATATTTATTTATTTTTATTTATTTTACGTCAAAAAACAGTTGAAACTGCCTATAACGTGCTATGAGGAGAAGTAAATTCTGTGCACATTTTCAAATTTCTGTGATCCCTACACTGAGTCATATACTAAATAAATTTTGAAAATTAAAAAAAAAGCTCTCATGTAATAAAATATATTTTCAAGGATAAATAAGCAATAAATTTTGGGCTCTTTTCCATGATGTCCTTCGTCAAGGAATAATACTTCCTGCCGCAACAACATGGAAACGATAATTTGAATAACTATATTTCCCAATGCATTCTAGAAGACGTGCACAGATAATGAAGTTACAGTTACGAATTCAGTGAATTCACGGCAATGTGTAAGCACCTTTCTGTTGAAAAGTATATGGTGTTGCCACGCGCCTTGTCCATTATTGGGGTGACGGGGAATTGTGACGGTTCTAATTTAATTTTTAAAATCTGTTAATTATACCACTATAACCTTTTGTCTGATTTTCATCAGAATTTCCACAAATTTTTCATTTTTTACGAACTGCTATATTTTTCTTTATTATGCACTAGTCAGTTAAGAAGCAAAATGTATTGAAGAAGCAATTCTTAGCATTAATTAAATCTTTGAAATCAAAATAAACTTTAAACTGTTCTAACAAAGTATTAAAGCAAACATTTTTTCAAGTTAGCTGAGTCTTAGGTTAACTGATTTATTAAGTATTACATTTTCATTAATTTAAACAATATTAATATTTCACAAATTAATATGAATGAATAATTTTAACATTTATAAAAGTCAGAAATGTGAGATTAACGTAAAAAGATGAAAGTACATAAATAATGTTTTTTGTTAAGTTTTTGTAATTCTATCCATAACATACATAATGAGCCAGCTATGGAATCACTTTCAACCTAATTACGACCAGAGAAACAACTATTAAACGAACAACTTGTATAACATTTTATTATCACTGTAGATGGCAAGAAAACAACTTACAAGAATAGCAATTATTAACACATCGTGAGGAAACACGTAACATTAATAGATTAAAGCAAATCCAAACACTTAACTTAATTTGACCGAAAATAAAATGATTACCTTAATGGACAGTTCTAACCTTTAGAATTCAATTCCATCCTAAAAGCGTTTTCCTACATCCTATATATGAATCTCGTGTTTAACGCGCGTTCTTCCGTGGCTGCCAGCGTATTGTTTTGTATCGCTTGAAGCAAATTGCTTTGAGTGAAGTCGGGCGCAGCGCCGGGCCGCGCTGGACTGCAGTCTGGGTAGCGCCGCCTCCAAATCAAATTAAGAGCGGCTGCAGGTATGCACCGCCCACGGGCATTCCCGTAATGGCGGCCGGCGCCGCGCCGCGCCGCGCCGCGCCCATCCGCCCGTCCGCGGATTAATTAAAACCTCAAATATTGGATTCCGAGGCGGGCGCGTAAGAATTTGAGAAATGAATACATCGGTTTTAGGAATGTAAATCAGGGCGCGCGTGTGGGCGGGGCCGCGCCTGGCGTGCGCGCGCGCGCGCGCACGCGTGTGGGAATTCGGCGCTGCGTGCGTCGCCCCGTTCTCGCCGAGCGCCGAGACAGGCTTTTCGCTAAACGAAAAATTCAGGATTGTGGCGAACACATGGTGCATCTCGTGGAAACGATTACTCCGTTGTTTTATTTACCTTCATCTACTTTTAATGTGGAGCTGTGTTTATTGGGTAGTTTTATGTTACGATTCATGCCCATGTTAACGTAGTTTATTATTTTTTCGTTTAATGCAAATAAAGTATGATATTCGTTAAAAGTATTGCTTAAAAATGATTGACGTTAACTCATAAATGGGATCAGTTTTTCAACACTCTGAAGCAATATTATGGAAGGCACTGAAAGGTCGTTCGCTGCCCGATGAAAGGAACCTGAAATGCCGCAGACGGGAAGACCTAGAGGAAATCCCCTTCCCATCTCATGCACCATTTTTTCAATATTCTGCTTGAGCCGTGTCGTGTGCTCTAATGCGGAACGTAATGGAAAGAGGATCTGAAGCGCGAGGTCGGAGGCAACGTCGTCGACTGGAGGGTGTGAGAGCGTTTGCCGCAGAGACGGAGGTGAGCTATTAAGGCGGTCCCTGTTTCCCGTTCAGTTGCCACGCGGATTGCCAGGGCAGCGGAGCCGCGGCCTGGAGATAGAGCAAGGGCGGTCGTGGGGCAACAGTTGGTGCGGGAGAAGTGGACATCCTCACCGATATTAATTCCGCCGCCTCGGCTGCTCCTGCCGCCGCCTCAACCCTTGCGGAGGGGAGGGGGCGTGTGAAATATCCAATATCCACGCGAGTAACAAAGCCCTGTGCGGGGGCGAGTGGAGGGGGGAGGCGGGGCCGCGAACGCAGCGAGGAAATGAAGATCAGGCGTGGGCGGGGGGGGGGGAGTACGGAGGCGGCACAGGCAGGCGCCGCGCGGTGCGGCGTGGGGATAAACCCGAACTAGTGAAGACCCTGGCACAATGCGCTGCCTTTTGTTGTGGCGGGCGACTCCGCTGCGACGCTGGCGGCTCAGCAGCGGAGATGGTCCCCGTCGCCCGCTACACCTCCGCTACCTCCGCAGATATTGCGCCCCTCAATTGCACACGCTTACTCCACCTTCCCTTTCGACCTTCGCGTCGCCTCCGCCTGCTGATTCCATCCTCCCTTTTGTTCCCAGTCATTTCTGTAGGCGCTGCTTCCCTGTGTTAGATTTCATGTCGTTTTATTTGTTTCTTCCCAGCCATCTCTTGTGCTACTCTTCTTGTTATTAGTTTATCCCTGGTTCTTAGTTTTTGCGAATTTGCGTTTTCTCAACTTCTGGTAGAGATCAATAAGCCATAGAACGTACTATTCATTTGAGCTTTTTCATTGCCAAATGCTGTTTCTTTTTGTAGCTTATCATGAGTCTCCATGACTATTTCAACAATTTCACTATTCGTTATGTTTAACTTGTTTTTGTAACGTGTTTTCTTCGCCACTCGTAATTTCTTCAAGTTTATTTCATTTTATAGACACTTTTTCTCTTTTTTTTCTAACCATCTCCACACACCTGTCCTTACGTTTTCCTTCGTAGCGCTCAGCTACTATCTTGTAAGCTCTGGGGGTCTGTGGCATCTCCCACGACTCGCCTGCGTTCTGCTGCCAGCGGCGACTCGCGCTCCCCGTGCGGTGCGGTGCGTGGAGGCTCTTGGCATTGAGCAAGACGCGGCGCGGCGCGACGGGAGCGCTTCAAGCGGCAGACGGCGGCGGCGCGAGGGAGCGGCGCTCAAATAGACGAGTTGCGCTGCGATGCCGGCGTTGCAGAGCGCCCCTCGCGCTGCTGTGCTTTCAAAGCCATTGTTCTCGATTGTTTGCTGGGTACACGACGGATATTTATGTACTTTTCGGGCATAATAGTTGCCTCTGCGCGCTTTGTGCTGGCGTTTGTCTCGGTGGCTGTCCGTGTGCGGCCGAAGATTTTGCTTCGGGACTTGACCCTACGCGCGGTTCATTTCTACCTTCTAGTAGTACCTTTTTAATGAATAGTAGTTGATGGCAATTGTAGGTTTTGGTACGAATGAAAGAAGAAAATAGTAATTGATTATAACGTTACATTGTTGTTTTTTTTCCTAGGGCTTTTATCCAGCCGACAGCCGGTTGCCCTTTACGTCCCAAAGGGACGCGTATTCGACCATACACCAGACAAACACTTGCGGGCTCCTCTGATCTGGGGTCAGCAGAACGCGAGGCCCTCCGCGACAACACACACAAAAAGTCAAGGGACAAACAGCCATGCCCAAGGCGAGACTCGAACCCGCGACCCTTCGGACCGCAGCGCTGAGTCGGTACTCGCTCTTAGCCACCGCGGCCATCCAGGTCGGCACGTTACATTGTTATTTTCGAAATAATTCCATGTTGGGGTTGCTATAGCATTAATCGTTCTTTCAATTGGAATCTGTTCATCGTCAGCGATTTACGTTTTTCAGCTGTCTTCAAACTCGCGCGCCCTGCAACAAGCACCGAGCGCACGTCGCCATTTTGTTTTAATGGA
The DNA here is from genome assembly GCA_011170035.1 of Teleogryllus occipitalis. Lineage (NCBI taxonomy): Eukaryota > Metazoa > Arthropoda > Insecta > Orthoptera > Gryllidae > Teleogryllus > Teleogryllus occipitalis. The sequence goes on from BLKR01014907.1 coordinate 67,620, forward strand.
TGGTAAACACTAAACGGGTGGACTATGCAATATGTACACTTTCATTTGATACATTATACGGTCTAAAAATTGCGATAGCACAGTGGTGAAATACGACCGAGTCGGCCTAATGGATATTAAAATGGAGCTGGAGATGGCTGGATGCGAGCGGGAGTTATTTATGTGAAAGGTGGCTTCACCATAAGTCTCCCGTTAACTGTGTTTCGCGTTTAACGCGAAGGATCAGTATATCATAATATTTTCTTCGTGCACAGTAAGAAGTCGAGATTTGACTTGTTTTATGGTCTGGAATATTTTCTTAGTACGTATTTTTGGTCAAACGATAAAAGAAATAATGTGTACATTTATGTTAGTCATGTTTGCAGCTAAGATGATATCCATGAACATTCATGAAATATCCCAAGAGAGATTGAATTTATCTCGCAATGTACTGCAATGTACAATATAATTTTATAATAATCTTATGCTTTTCTTTTTGCCCAGCTCGATTTAATTCTAAATATGTTCATATTTCAAGTTTTATCAAATTCGTGTAAAGGTTAACAACAAAGTTTATTGAAAAGGTTTGTTTTATTTTATTTCTACCTCCTCCGACTCCACCTAAACGTTGGAGCATTTCCGTGTTCATCAACGCACTTCGTACTTGATGACAATGAGTGTCGTGTTAAACATGCAGGCAAAATTGCACCTCCCCATCGCGCTCTGTGTAGTTTTGGAGCGCTACGTCGGAAACACTCGTCGGGGTGGGTGGCGTCGGAGGAAACTTTGCGTGGGGAGAGCTCGTCGCCCCTCTGCCGCCCTTTCCTCCTGCTTCTCCCGTTCATCAACCGCTTGAGGTGGCTCAGGGCATCACCGGTTACCACTGCAGCGCCTCCGACCGGGAGGTCCTAGGGTTCGATTCTCGACAAAGGCCGATTTTCCCAACTAGTTACATCGATAGGTCGATTTCAGCCGCTGTCTGAAGGAGAATTGCAGCAGCCGGTTGCTCTCATCGGATGTTTTTCATTCACAGGTGAATGTCGGAGCAGTACCCTAAAAACGGGCCAGGGATCGCACGTGATGTTTCCTTCCTCTTCCTTGTTCCTTTCTCTCACCTCGTACGCACACATTCACTCGCACTCAATCTTCATGCATTAACTACTGCAAATGACGGGCGACCGTCGAGGGCTTAAAGTTTGTTCTGGCTGGAATGATGCCCCGCTGTCGAAAACTGGAGAATGAAACCCCACAAGCAGGTGTATGCATAATAATACCCCCTCTTCCTCCAGCTCGTGACCTTGAAGTGCAGCTATGTTTAAATCGGAGTAAAAACCTTCCTAAAATTGTCAAATCGCCCCCAGTGATGCCAATTGTGGTTACATCTGTTATGTTTTTCTTTCATTTTCCCTTCCCTACAATGCTCACTCCCCCACCAACTTCGTGAACACGCTTCATTCGTTTACCTCACTCTGCGTAACAAGAGCTGACGTGAAATTCAGTAGTCGTCTAAATGTATAAAAATGTTTCTTCTTCGATAAAGGTAGTGTTTTATTTCGAATATTTTTTGCTCCCCATATCGTTCCTCCAGTGCTACTATATCCAAAATTGTTACCTCTTTCTGCAGTCTCGTCGCTAATATCATTCTTCAGCGTGAAAACCGAATAGGAGAAATAAACGGACCAGTGATATAATAGATGCACTGAAATAGAGAAATCGACACCTTTTATGGAATCTTCTTTACAAGTATAATATAGAGGTACCTTTTTATAAGCCTGGTGGCTCTTCAATGTTCTTTTTATCTGCGATGTAATTGCCGGTTTCATTTATGTCGAATATTATCGCATGATTTAGGGTGTATCTCAGGAGGCGTTGTAACTGTCGGCGTGTATTCAAGATTGCGGGTTTTCATTTATGGGAATTCAGCATATCAATTAAAGTTTCTGAATTTGACATTTAGGCTACAGAAGGGCAATTACATTACTTTCCTAAAATATCTTTGGCTACTGTGCATTAATGCATTGACTAGGAAATAGATGAACTAAGCCGCACACCCATGAATATAACCATTTAGGGATTTATTTTACTGACGCTGTTTTCACAACTCCTCGCAGATCATTTCGTGTAATAGCATGCTTTCAACTGATATCCTCGCTCGCCGCGGTGTTGGGTTCGGTTAAACTAGGTCGTACCTTTTAGAGATATTTGCATCCCCACAACTTCTGTGCAGTGGAAGCCCTCGTGGGAAGATGGGGCGTGGCTCGCGCCGGATTATGGCGACGACCCATCATGGGGGCGGAGCCTAGTTCTGCCGTATTTGAGCAGCGCGACATCCTCTTCTCTGGAGCGAGCACCCGTTTGCCTCGCCCCGCGCAGTCTCTCTCAGCCCTAGGAGCACTGGCTGCCACCGCACAACTGTGAGGATACAAACACTGCAGAACCTCATTAACACGGGCGTCCGGATATCCCGGAACAGTTTTTGAAACAAAAAAAGTTGTTTTGCGTAGTAAATGTTTTGTTTTAGAGACGATAAATCGCTTTTCTCATTAGGTATATTACTCGAATTCACTTGCCAGCGGTCGATTTCATTGCCCTCACCCCACCTGCCAACCCTCTCCTTCTCCATCCAACGCCTTCAGCAACAGCCACCCGCAGAGGGAAATGGAGGGGAGGAAGTGGCCCAGGCGATGCCCTGGGCATTCTTGGGTCAACGACCAGTTTCTACCGATGGATATTGAGTACAGTGCAAATGCCCATTACAATGTGCTTTTAGGTGAAAGTGTGTCGATAATAATTTTTAAAATTCCAATCAACATATGTTTGGAAAGTCTATTGAAGCGTCTCGTTGGCGGCCGTGGGTGGGAGGAGAAGCGGAAGTATCGCATACCTGCGGGCTGAATAGCTCCGGCGCCACGGCGTTGGGATATATTTAGACCAAGAGGACGCCAGCTTGACCGGGAAGGTCACGTGGTAGACGCGAGCCTCCCTCCTACACCTAGGACGGTCACGTGACGGCTACACTCTAGGTATAAAATCGAGCCGACGAGCTCACACGGGGGTTTTGTTTTGGAAACCTCGCGCGATGCGCAAAACTTTACGCCCAGGCTGGAGCGTGTCGTGCCTATTGCACGGGTGACGAGGTCACGGTAGTGGCGCGGGAGAAGTGTCAGTGGAGGCAGGGCCTCCCTAACTATGTGGGGTATCCACAGGGAAATACGAGTGTGTAGTTTCGGGGCAGAATTTAGTTATTGTACATACGTGTAAATAAACTTGTACATACTTGTAAATGTCTGTGTGTTTTTCTCCATGACGCCACACTATGTTCTTTTTTTATCATTTTTCCTCATTCTCTGGATAGCGCGGATTTTCGTTAACTCAGATCGGTCCCGGCCTCAGTTGATCCGGGTAATCGAGGTTCTACTGTAGTTTTTTTAATCGTTTGTCAGTCGGGTTTGTTATTGTTGTCGTTTTCCTTCTCGGACATCTCTCTTCTCGTTCATAAGACCTATCCTCGCCTCAAGTTTGCTCGCTTGTTACGCTCCTTTTCATCACTTATCCACTTGTGGATCTTGCTGTTAGCAATTCCCTCCACTCGTATTCTCTGAAGAGTCCTTTGACTTCTCTTCCTTACGATAATCACCCTTATTTCCCAAATATCTTGCTGGTGTCTCTTCCCCCTTTAGTCGCTTTCCGCTCTTCTTCAGCTTATTGTTTCGCGAGCCCCTTCTGCCGCGCGGGGCGAGTGGAGAGGCTAGGAGCGAGACGCGTGGCGAGGGGTGAGAGGAGAGGCGAGGAGCGAGAGGCGTGGCGAGGGGTGAGAGGCGAGGCGAAACGAAACAAGAGCTGAGCGGCGCTAGGCTAGGCGTGGGGCGAGAGGAGAAGCGAGCAGCGAGAGGCGTGGCGAAGCGAAAGGTGGGCAAAACGAAACAAGAGATGAGCGGCGCTAGGCTAGGCGTAGGGCGAGAGGAGAGGAGAGGCGACGTGTGTGCGCGGCGTCTTAGCAGGGCCACTTCATGAGGTGCACACACAGCTCGCGCGCGTCGGGGCGGGGCGGGGCGGGGTGGGCAGTGTTTGCGAGGGCGCAAGCGAGGCGCCGGCAAAGCGCAGTTGTGCCGCTGAGCACACACGCGTGCGTCGCCCCCTCCCCGCACGCGAGGGTTTGTCTTCGGAGACATGTTTGCGGGGGTTTCGTTCCTCATCCCCTGTACAATGCCAAGTTGCTGCTGACGTCATAAACAGGGATCGCAATCTTACTGGTAAATTGAATCAACTCATACGAAATGTAGAATTAATTATATTCACTAAGCGCAGTGATGCAATTGTAGGAGTCTGCTGCCCAAATCTCGTGAAGACTTTCGGCTGTTCGGCTGCCGCCGCGTCTAGGGCAGTTATTCAATCATTTTGAACATCATATCATGGTCTCTTGAAAGTTGGAGTACGCCAGAATGATGGGCGCTCAGGTTGTTTCTCTCTTCGTCAACTTCATTAATATTAAGGATTTTTGGAACAGCATCGATAGACCCTAATCAAGGTGTGTGCAAAGTTATAGCTTAAATAACTATGCATTTTACGACCGAAAGTCGGAGATTGTATTGTTGACGCGAGCCCAATTCTTTTCTTCTCTATACTATAGTACAAACTGAAGCCTTTTTTAGAACAATGTATATTTTTGAAGAAAAAAATTATAGAATTTGATGAACACACATGTGCACATAATTGCTGTATTTTGTCATCTGTCTGCGTGAGATCATAAAAGGTTCAATGTTGCGCAATGCTTTGCATGAAGAACAAATCCTGTAACGAGACGTCGCAACTTATGGATGCGTTTCAGCTAAACTCTGTCCGAGCGACCTTTGGCTTGCGGGCGGACAGAGCAGCCGAAAACGGCCGTTTGTTTCCCGGTCTGTCGACACAGAAGATCCATCGCGGTGGGGAAGCGCTCCCAAGTTTTGCCCATAGGACGCCCGCCGGCGCGGGGCGCGGGCGATGGGCGGGGCGTGGGCGGGCCATGCGTCTTAGCGGCGAGTGGAGCCCACCCTCCCCTCCCCACCCCTCCCCGCCCTGGGCTCGTCTGCTCCATTCGCGCTCCACACGTTCCTTTTCCCACCCATCCATACGCTCTCCGGGTCCAATCTGATTATTTCAGCCCCCGTTCAAGCACGCCGCGCCACTATTCCTCCGCTGCCTCCCTTCCTCGCTTGCGCTCCGCCTCGGCGCCGCGCCGCGCACGCCGCTGGGCGATCCTTCATCGTGTCGGCGGCGGACACCGGGCGGAAGTCCAGGTTAGCCCTCGCCCGCGCCCCCGCCCCCGCGACCTCCCCTCCCCCGGCGATCGATAGTCACGCATAGTTGTGCCGGAGCGGCCTCCGCCCTATAGGAATGTTGCAATCGATGGCTCGCCCCCTACCCCCTCCCCCGCCGCGGAGCGGAGCGCCTCGCCCGGCCGCTGCAGCCGCATTCTTCGCGATTTTTCCCCCGGCGAGCGCCGCGTTTCGGAACAGCCGTTTCCTTTCTTATTGCGTCTTCCAAATACATGGGAATAGTTTTCTCCCAAGACCACGAGGCACAGTACTTTTGTTAGGGGTCTGTCGCTTCGTTACGTGAATCGGAAAATTTGACGATCGGAGTGGCAAGTTGCTAACATATCCGAAAGACTTGTTAGTAAGATGTCTTGGAGTGAATGTCATTAAGAACTAGAACGTTATTTTAAACATCCCTCTAAATTATTTCAAAATTCACTGATTGTTACGTACTGACTGTTAGTGAAACACCATTCCTTTTACATATGAAAGAGATTTATTTATGAAATAAATTAAATATTATAATACGGGAAGCATACATGGAAATATTTATTATCAATTATGTATAACATTTATGTTAATTGAGGCCCTAAAAATGACAAAACAATTGAGATATCTTATGAAATTCATATTTCTTCAATGGTTTCTAAGGTGCATATGTAGAAACGAAGTCGCTACTTTAACAAAACTGAATTGCAAGATTTTTATCATCCGAGTTCCACCTGTTTGGTTTCGCAGGCCCGTGGTTTCGTTCCTCGTTTGATTTTGGTTTCCCGTTTGGTTGTTCATGACAGGCCTTTGGTTTCCAGCAGTTTGGTGGTGTGGCAGCAACGCGATCTCCGCCGTTGTGGCAGTGGGGGCGAAGGGGGCGAGTCGCCTGGGGCGGCGGACGCGATTCAAAATATTTTCTTGCGCCGCGCGCGGGCAGCGCACTCTGACAGATGGCGCCGGCTTTCGCGCACCGCAGATTTTTCCGCGAGGGCTGTTGACCTCCCGAGAAGGAGAAGAAGAAGAAAAAGAACGTTCGCAGCACTCCTGCCGAGATGGTGGAGGCCTCCGCCGCCGCCGGCCAAGAGCCGCGAAAAAATGGCCTATCCGCGCTTTTTGCTCACCTCTCTCTCTCTCCTTCTCTTGTATTCTTTCGCCCTGTTTTCCGTCCCGCTCCTTCTAAAAGCGCGTGCTCGATCCGCCCTCCGTCCCCAGGCGGTGGCCGGACGCCTTTGTCGATCTTGAACAGCCTCCGCGGGTGAACTTGCAGGCCGGCTATTGGCTTCTAATGGGGCGACGAAGCGCCGGCAGCCGAGTCGAGCCGCTTCAAAGAGCAGAACTTGTCCAACTGAGACTTGGAGCATATGAGCAAGCTTTCCAACTGCCTCGAGAAATCGCGGTCGGAACAATTGCGCTTGGAGACTTGGATGGAGAAGAGGGAGAGTCGCGGCTTACTCTGGCATTAGATCCGCCAGCCGCTTTGCGTCCGCTTTGAACTGTGCCTGCTAATTTTGACTCCCAGAAACTATGTGTGTGATTAAGCAGTAATTACGTTGGTGACTTTAGAGTAGTGCCGACTGAATCCTCGCATGAATTTCTTCTTGTGGTTAAACTATGAACTGAAGACTATATTACCAGAATCTCGATTATAATATTTTCTAAACTGTTGCTTTTATTTTGGATTACGTGCGTATTTTTAAATATTATTTTAAATTCCTCTCTCTTTTGTATGTGATGGCAGATACGCTTATTATTTTAAATTATCTCGGATTTGAGAATTTAGTGATTAAAATGTATTTTTTAAATATTCAAAATATACTGTAATGTCCGTATCTATTTTAACAAGAAATGATTCAGATTATCACGTCATTCTCACTCTCACACCGAACCCTGTTTTAATTAAATTGTTAATTCTTCTGTGACTGTTTAGGCGGAATTGCTATTCCTGATTGTGTTGTGGCGAGATGGATTAATTGATTTTCTCGTGTTTCCGGGCGCGTCAACTGCTCTGGTCATGAGTCCCGTTAGTGTAGAGCATGTTTTTTTTCTCGGGAGATGGCGGTGATCTTCCCCCGCTGGATGGCGAGATCCGGAGCAGACCTACCGTCCGCTAGTGGGGTTTCCCCCTAACCAGGAGTCTCCCACCAGCGGGGCACCGCCCCACCCGGGAGAAACTCTAAGCTCCCGACCGGTCTCCCGGAATATGTGGTAGTGTAGTGCATGTGAATGTAAGTGTGTGTGGAAGGGGAGAGGATAGTACAAGGAAGAGGAAGGACAGATCGCGCGCGGTCCGTAGCCCGTTTGGTAGGGTACTGCTCCGGCATTCGCCTGGTGTTGATCGGAGAAACCACGGAAAACTACCGATCAGAGCAGCCGGCCGCTAGAGTTCTCTTCCAGACAGCGACTGAATTCGACCTAGCTGACAAGCGAGTGTCGAAAATCCTGCCGCCGTGGGGAGTGGGAAGCTAGGACCTCCCGGTCAGAGGCGCTGCAGTGGCATCAGTTGATGCACTGAGCTACCGCTCCCGGTAATTAAATTGTTAATTGTTCTGTGACTGATTAGGCGAAATTGCTATTCCTGATTGTGTTATGGCGAGATGGAAATAGCAGTGTCTGCGACGGCGAAAGGCGATGTTTTTGTACGGAATGTGGGATGTTTGAGTTGGCGGAGGCTGCGCTAGCGGCGGCGGCGACGACGGCGCCTGCGTCTCGTAGCGTCGCGTCGCGTCGCGTCGCGTTGCGTCGGGGACAGACGGAGCGGAAGGGGGCGGGGCGGGGCGGAGCGGGTCCGCCGGGACGCTCGAGGTAACAAGTGTTTGTGCAAGCCGGCCACGCTGTTGACTTTCCGCCCGCCCAGCCAGGCCGCCCGATGGAGCTGAAGACTCCAATTTTAAGAGACGCTCGCCTTCCTGCCCACGACTCCACTTTTTCATTTGTCTTTCATTGTTCCATCATTTTCTTGTTCATGACTCGTTGGTGCTATTTATTTCTTTTACATGTACTTTTTTCATTTTTATTTTACTTTTTATCTATTCTGCATACATATCTGTATTTTCCGGCATGTTTTTAGCTGCCTCCGCACCGCGGAAAACTTGTTACTCTGTGCGCGTACGTCGCCGCCTTCGAATTGCTGCAGGAAATACACCGTTTCGCGAGACGGAACGCGGGCGTTTTGTTGATTCAGCGGTTGCGTTGGTCCTGTTACTTGGTATAAGCTTCATATTACAGCATTAATTTGCATTCCGACTATCCTCAAAAGATATGTTTTCACATTGTCGTTTACCATCTTAGAATGAAATTATTCATAGTCTGAATTTGTAAATATTTGCTTATTCTAAAAAAAAATGTTTGTCATTTAATGCTTCTTCTTCTTCTCTCTCTCTCTCTCTCTCTCTCTCTCTCTCTCTCTCTCTCTCTCTCTCAAAACTATATTAATGGAAAAGTAGTGAAATACATGAAAAGAGGTAAAACATATTCGTTGCGCAAAGGATTATTGGAAGAAAATGATGTGTTTTCTGCGCATGGATCTCTTTTCCTCTTTATGTAGTATGTCTCCTAAAATTTTAAAATTTCCACCTGATACGCCAAGGACACTGTCACAATCTAACGGCCTGAAATTAACGTTTCCTACGAACACAGCGCTGCAACGAGACGCCGTCGACTGGCCGAGGCGACATGCCGCTCCCGTCACGTCTTTCGTCGTGTTGGAGCCTCTCGGCGCGAAACCCACGTAGGCAAACAGGGTCTGCTTCTCGGCCCAAACCGCCGCCCAATGGAAGATGATGCACACTTGATTTGATGCCTTCGCCTAAGGTGCTCGTGGGGGACATGGACCTGAGCTCTGTAACCACTTTATGTGGAGTTGTGTTGGAGTCTTGCCACAGTGTTTTGAGAGGTTGTAGACGTATGTATATCTTTTAGTAAGCTCTGAGGATGGAATAAAAATATTCCGAAACGAAAAGAAAATGGTTTTATTATCTTAATTCACTCCGTTCGGAGTGAATATAAATCCCATGATCTACATTTTCCATTTCTACTTCATGACTGTGAATATACAATGGTGAAATGACGTAAAAACATTTTCGTTGAACTCCCTGAATTTTCGAAAATTTGCGAAAGTTTAAACATTTTCTTCGTCTTTCTATAACTACCAACTTTCATAGTACAGATATTTTTAAATTGAAATCTATTCTTTAAAAGTAGATCTTCAAATAATGTCAATTAAAATCTCTGAATGTTTGAAAATTCAAATGCAGAAGGTCTTTATTTTTAAAGCGTGTGGAAGGTTGTGTTTACCCGTGAAGCTAGTGATATTGGGGTAATGTGAAAGACGTGCTAAACCGGAGGTCAGATTTCAGCGTACAAAAAAAGTTTTTGGTGTCTGCACACACTCTTGCAGGTTTATGTAGTATTCTAATTTTGCATAGCAGGTAGAAATTATGCTCGAAATGTGCGATACTGTAGCACCCCCTAGTTTAACCGCCCCCATAAGTAGGACAGTTTGATGGACGTTTATGCGAAAGGAAAGGTGCGTAGAGCGCGCTGCCGTCGCTGTGATACCGCTGTCGGTGAACCCAGTGATCGCGACATGGCTGCATCGCCACAGCCCCATTTACAACCAAGGCAAGCCGCTTCCAATTAATTTCCATCATGTTGCGCGTTTTTCACGTGGTTTTCTCCAGCGTCATTGTCGCGTTTTTCCGTTGGCAGGGCCCGTCGCCCCCCTCTACCCCCACGACGCCCCCCCCCCCCGGCACATAAAGTGCGCCCTGGAACGAATGGGCTGCCTGAATGGCCTCGCGCACGTGCCCTGTGAATTAGAGGGCGTGATGTATTCACCGAGCGGAGGCGCCGGCCGAGCGTCGCCGTGGTTTTTTGTTTCCAAAATGTTTGTATGTTATGTGGAGGGACTATGTTTAAAATACATGAACCTAACAAAGAATATATTAATGTGAATTATATGTTAAACGGTCCCCGGCTGTGAATGGTGGGGCGAGGCATTAACATTCCATGTGTGTTCCGACTTCATTTGGGTGCGGTCTGGTCGTAACGATAGCGGTGCGGCGTGCGCTATTGAAAACAACGATGTGCTGCTCCGAGCGTCCTGCAGCAGGCCTTTCTCCGGGGTTTGGGTTTGTCGCCCGCGCGCCGCGCCCCTCGATTCTGCTCTGCCGCTTCCTTCTATTTATTCATTTATTTACTTATTTATTTTACGTCAAAAAACAGTTAAAACTGCGTATGACGTGCTAAGGGGAGAAGTGAATTCTGTGCACATTTTCAAAATTCTGTGATCCCTACACTAAGTCTTATACTACATGAATTTTGAATTTAGAAAAGGCTCTCATGTAATAAAATCTATTTTCAAGTATAAATAAGCAATAAATTTTGGACTCTTTTCCATGATGTCCTTCGTCAAGGAATAATACTTCCTGCCGCAACAACATGGAAACGATAATTTGAATAACTATATTTCCCACTGAATTCTAGAAGACCTGCACAGATAATGAAGTTACATTTATGTCCAGAAGCAACACAAGGGGCCATCTCAGCATTTGCTCAATGGTTCAGGGAAACTGGACGAAAAACCTGATCGAGATGGGGGTCATTGTCCCGGAGGCTGTAGTACAATACTTGTAACAGGTTGTTTACCTTCGTTGGTGCGTCGCCTTCTTCTGGGATGTGGGTTCTGTAACGCCTTCTTCTGGGATGTGCTCGCCTTCGTAGATTTCAGCAGTGTCTAATTTGACCAACCACTGCCTCCATCATCTTTCTCTAGAGAGGAATGACCTAGAGGCCATTGGAAACGCATTTTGATGGTGACAAGCTCATTGTCCCATTACTTCGCAAGTACAAACAATCCGATCCCTATCGTGGTACACTTAAAAACATTTCTTCTCGACGTAAATTATACTTAAAGCACGTTTCAAATCGACCATTTTCCTAGAGCAGACATGCACCATTTCTTGATTTCCTCAACCTGAAAGTGACTGCCTATTAAGATCCGCTGCTTCAGAGTAGAGATGCGACATCGATGATGTTTTTTCAGCGTCGATGTATTGTGCTGGATGTTTTTACATTTTCGATGTTTTGTTCGTGGATATTTCCCATAATCACAATTTTGCAAAAGTTAAAATGTGAAATAATAACTTGTGGTACCGCTGTCTGTTAATATGTTCGAATCAAACGAACGCTGTTTGTATTACCTTCACCGAGCAGACTATCCCTCTCCCGAGATGATCCTGTTGTCCTGGTATTTCCTTTCTTTCCTCGAATATCGTACAGGGAGAAGCGTTTTATAGCTTTTTTCAGTTAAATTTTAATTATACATTAATGCACACGGCTACTGTCAAATTAAATTGTGTTGTGCACGAATTTCATGTTAGGCAACATCGGATGTTTGGCAACATCGATGTTTTGTTGTCGACATCACATCACTACTTCATAGCATCGTATCGCCTCGTGCGCCGTGGGCCCACAGCGCGCGGGCGAGAGCACGCCGCTGCTTTGTCAGTGTGGCTGGCTGCCGGGGTGGCGCGGAGAGGGGCGAGGCGGGGCGGCGCGGGAGGAACGGGGCGGGGCGGCGTGAGGTGGCGCGGGGTGGAGCGGGATGGCGCGAGCGGAGGTGGTCGCGCGGGGCGGAGGTGGTGGAGCGGGGCGGAGGGGGCGGCGCTGGGCGGAGGGGGCGCGGGGCGGAGGTGGTGGAGCGGGGCGGAGGGGGCGGCGCTGGGCGGAGGGGCGGCGCGGGGCGGAGGTGGTGGAGCGGGGCGGAGGGGGCGGCGCGGGGTGGAGCGGGGCGCCGCGTGGCGGAGGTGGTGGCATGGGGTGGAGCAGTGCGGCGGGGGCGGCGCTGGGCGGAGGGGCCGGCGTTGGGCGGAGGGGGCGACACGGGGCGGAGGTGGCGGCGCGGGGCGGAGGTGGTGGCGCGGGGTGGAAGGGGTGAGGCGGGGCGGCGCTAGGCGGAGGGGTCGACGCAGGGCGGAGGTGGCGGCGCGGGGTGGAGGTGGCGGCGCGGGGTGGAAGGGGTGACGCGGGGCGGCGCTCTGGACGGAGGGGTCGACGCAGGGCGGAGGTGGCAGCGCGGGGCGGAGGTGGTGGCGCGAGGCGGAGGGGGGGGGGTCGGCGCGGGGCGGAGGGGGCGATGAATGAGTGGGCGGCCGGTGGCGCCCCGCACTGTGGTCTCTGCGGACGCGCAACGCTTTTCGCTTGAAGGGCCGTCCGCAGTTGACGCTCCCGCCGGAGCACTGATTCTTCTCCGCCGCTTCATGGCGTCGTGTTTGCACTCTGGCCACTCATCAATGCTGCGGACTAGCGGTTCTTTTTCCTTCTTTGTGGGTGCGATTTCGATTTGTACGCCTCTTTTGGAGTAGTTTGAAGTTGGAATTCATATGATGAACGAAATGTACAAGAGTCAATTTCGAAAAAATGTATAGAAATATACAGAAAATAATATCACTAAAATTCTCGCGTAAGAGGAAGACTTAGTTATAATAATGTTGTTTTTTTTTTTCATTGCAAAAAATCAAACACGTTAAGTATTGTTTGAGGAGTTTCCATAGAAGTTACTGGGTCGATATTTACACATTATTTAAATTAATCTACATCAATTTATTACAAACTTAATATAACATAAACAGGTATCTCAATTATTGTTCACTCAGCCGTTCAGTACAAAAATAAAGTTGATGGGGCCACGAAAAATCTTACTCAGGTCAATTAAAATTATAATTTGATTAATGATAATTTTATCCGTGGTGAAAAGTAGGGTTGTTCATATGTCCTGAAAAATCAGGTCATTGTGAGTACCTAATTGACAAATTACATTTATTTTGTATTGTTCTTTTATATCAATAGTTCGCACACGGCGTATTCTTTTTCAAAACTTCACGTAGTCTCCTTCTCATTTCTCTATGAATTTTTTAACAAAGCTCCTCTCTTATTTATTCTTATATTATTATTCGTATAGATCTCCACGGGAAATTATTTTGTGTTAATTTCACTTTATTTATATTCTTCCGTAATTTCAAGAAACTTAACGAAATACACCTTTAAATAATTCCTCAGCCAAAACTTGGCAGGAAATTAATTTTGGTATCTGGAGGCTTATGTCGCAGATTTTCCGAGAGCCCCCGAAGAGACGAGATAACGCCGCCGAGTGGTCGTTGTGGTTGGGGGGAAGCACGCTCGCGTGCCTTCTAGGCCGCGTGCGCTCGTCCTTCGCCCCTGGGGCCGCACGCACGCACGCACGCACGCCGCGCCGCGCCGCGCCGAGCTGCTCCCGTTACGCATCTCCCTTTGCGGAGTCCTTTGCTCCTTTCCGCCGTGTACACTTGGCAGGAGCTTCTCCTCACGTCAGCTCCTCTCAACAATCAGCATTTTCACCGCTTGCCTCTGCGTCCTTTCACCGGGAGCGGTAGCTCAGTGCATCAACTGATGTCACTGCAGCGCCTCTGACCGGGAGGTCCTGGGTTACACTCCCCACGGCAGCAGGATTTTCCACACTAGCTTTTCAGCTAGGTCGAATTCAGTCGCTGTCTGGAGGAGAATTCTAGCGGCCGGCTGCTCTAATCGGTAGTTTTCCGTGGTTTCTCCGATCACCACCAGGCGAATGCTGGAGCAGTACCTTACCAAACGGGCCACGGACCGCGCGCGATCTGTCCTTCCTCTTCCTTGTCCTATCCTCTCCCATTACACACACACTAACATGCACTACACTCCCACATATCCCGGGAGACCGGTCGGAAGCTTAGAGCTTGTCCCGGCTGGGGCGGTGCCCTGCTGGTGGGGGAGTCCTGGTTGAGGGAAACCCCACTAGCCGACGGTAGGTCGGCGCCGGATCTCGCCATCCAGCGGGGGAAGATCACCGCCATCTCTCGAGAAAAAACATGCACTACACTAACGGGACTAATGACCACAGTTGACGCGTCCGGAAACACGAAAAAATCATTCAATCAATGAAACTCTCCGTCCTTTCCTCCTCCTCTTCGCTCCCTCGCTCTCGCTTCTTCTCCCTCCAGCGCCCGTGTGCCGGCGCCAGCAAATCCCGCCTCCGCTGCGATATGATAAATGACCGCGACGCCGCCCCCGCGCGATACAGGGCTTCCCTACCCGTGTCTGACCCCGCCCCCGCCCCGCCCCCGCCCGATGCCCTCTGGGCGAGGGAAATGCTTTGGAGAGCGTCGTCGCATGACCCGTTGCTCCGCGAGCCGGTGAATGCGCACGCAAATGTGAAGGACTCGCGAGATGCCACACTTGCGAGAATAAACTATATTCTAGCTCATGCAAGAGGGGATAATCACTGTTGACTCATTTACTTTTCTAACATTCTTAATTAGCTTAGCTTTAGCTCTCATTGCAAACTTAAGCGTAAGCATAACGTAGCCTCAAAACTTAGAAATGTGTTATTAAGCGAGACCATTCGCAATGCTTTGACGTAACCGTAGACATAAATCCGTAAACTTAGAGTTCACAAGCACCAAGCTTTTTCTTTAAGATTAAGTTGGAATTCTACCGAAGGTCAATCACAGAGCAGCATGAAAGAAACAAACATAGTGGATTTCACATTGTGTTTAGGTAGTTTGTGATTGTGATTTCATGACTGTTGCGAATAGTGAATTCAAAGTAAGAATTTGGGTCATTTTTCTTGTGACTTTTACTTGGCGTGACGAATAAAATAACAACGTTAGACGAATTACTCGTGAATTTGGTGCACGAGAATCTTTGTTTATAAACAAAGAAAATGCGAGCACTAATTCAACAGCTACTCGCTTTTGTATATAAAGACATCGGTAGGAAAATCGAAGAAAAAGCTAGAAACCATGGTGAAAATATTTTTCTACCATGCTAGAAACGAATCGGTGGAATTTCATTACGTTGAAATATGATTGGTTCAGGCGAAGCTTACATTCCAGATTACGTTCGTCATTATGAATGCTTGATTTTACGTGTTAACTTTACTGCTAAGTTTACGACTTTACGTTGCGTTCAAGTTTGCATTGTGCCTTAGTCCCTTACCTACCAGCAAGGAACATTTTTGCATTCCTCGTTGATTGATCATTGCCGTAAGTAGGTGTTAACATGTATCGTTGTGATCAAATTTCAGTTATAAATGAAGTCCGTGAAAAGTTTTCTAACTAGGTACGTGTAGTAAATTACCTTCAACAAGCCACCACTTCAGTATTATCTTGCCGATCAAATTTGGAAACGCATCTACCTTCCAAAGCGCGTACCCGGTGGATAAATCAAGAGCACTGATACATCGTAAAATACTGAATATCAGATAAGGCGCCACGTCCGAGCAAACATTCCAATGATTATCTGGCCCGTCGGCGGCCATTTAAGACCTGTTGTGAGAGCCGTCTCCCATTGGTCGAATCAGGATTGGCGCGCGTGCAACGATAACTCTGCGGACCTTCGCCAAAGTGGCCAATCAGAACAGTTTTCCAAAACAAGTAAATCATACCTGTTTATTATGTCAGTTTCGTTGTTATACATGACCTAGAATTTCTTGAAGGTATTAGAGGTATTAAGATAAGTAATCCAATTACGTGTCTCTCTTGGCGTTTTCCACTACCTGATGATTAATTCTAACACTGGTAAAATTTCATGTCAATCCGAGTCTCCAGCACGGTGTGTGAAAAAGGGGCGTAGGCCAATGAATGCCTAAACTGAATCTCGTCAACTGCACTAGTATTATCTGTTCGTGTATCAAACTGTTTTTTCTGAAATGTGTGCTTGTTCGTAAATTCACAAAAAAATGAGTTAATTTTATTCATTTCAGTGACCAAAACAGTTGAGACTCTCGTGGCCGCATGAGAAGCTTTGCGAGCTGCATGCGGCTTTTAGGTCGCGGATTGCCGAGTCTTGAGCGGAAACGAATCGACAGCCTACGTCTTTATTTGGGAAATAGAAAACACTGCAGCATAATCTACCTTAAGTTTTCTTGGATTGATTGTTTGATTTTTTCGTGTCTCCGGGCGCGTCAACTGCTTCGGTCCCGTTAGTGTAGTGCGTGTTTTTTTCTCTGGAGATGGTGGTGATCTTCCCCCGCCGGATGGCGAGATCCGGCGCCGACCTACCGTCGGCTAGTGGGGTTTCCCTCAACCAGGACTCTCCCACCAGCGGGGCACCGCCCCAGCCGGCGCAAGCTCTAAGCTCCCGGCCGGTCTCCCGGAATATGTGGTAGTGTAGTGCATGTTAGTGTAAGTGTGTGTGTAAGGGGAGAGGATAGGACAAGGAAGAGGAAAGACAGATCGCGCGCAGTCCGAGGCCTGTTTGGTAGGGTACTGCTCCGGCATTCGCCTGGTGTTGATCGGAGAAACCACGGAAAACTATCGATCAGAGCAGCCGGCCGCTAGAATTCGCCTCTAGACAGTGACTAAATTTGATCTAGCTATCTAGCTAGTGTCTAAAATCCTGCCGCCGTGGGGAGAGGGAACCTAGGACCTCCCGGTCAGAGGCGTTGCAGTGACATCAGTTGATGCACTGAGTTACCGCTCCCGGTTAAGTTTGCTTGGAGTGGGTGTGTTTCACGTCATCATTGAGAGGCAAATCATTGACAGTTCCTAATTGGAAATACTTTTCGTCAAGTACCGCATATACGGCTGATGCACAGCGTGACGGTTGAGCAGAGACCCCGACGTTTCGCGCGCGCTCTTTTTATCCGGCAGAGGGCGCCGATAAACAGGCGGTGGGCCCGGGCCCGAGTGCTTGAGCACCGCGCGCGGGGGCGGTAGGGTGGGGGGGGCGGGGCGGGACAGGGCGTTCGCACTCTGAATGACGGCCTAATCCGGGGAAGGGCTCAGCGCGTCGCGGCTGTCGACAGCTGAGCATCGCGTCTCGCCCCCGCCACCGCCACCGCCCCGCCCCTCCGCCGCCTGCGTCACTGCTCGCGTCTCCGGGAGGAAAAACACCCCGGCGCCGCCCGCCGAAAACGCGCCGACGAGAGAGGAGGACGTTTCTTGTTAAGAAGAAGCAGAAGAAGAAGAAGGGCGGAGTTGTATGAATGCAGATGCAAAACTAGTGGAAGTGCAGAATCGTATGTGGCAGCGACGAGTTGCGCGGAGCTTGCGGCGATGTGATTGGGGCGTGGGGGGGGGGAGGCTTGCTACAGCGCTTTGCCGTCGCTGGCCGTGTGTTCACTTCACACAGGATGGAGGTGTAGAGCTGATGGATTTCGTGGGCGCATCAGGGGATTGGCATGGCAAATCTAATCCGAGAAGTTTCGTTAATTGTAGCTTTACACAAATTTGTTTGTTTGTAGACCCTAAAGAAAGCATTGCAGCAGCTTACGAATCACATTTTAAACATGTAGTCGTGTATTTGTCCAGAAGCTCCCAGTTATTCGCCGGTGCTCTTTCCAGAATTATTATACGTGATCCAGTATGTATGTTTATTGCCAAAAATGAATTAGTTATTATGAGTATTACTTAATAATATTTCTTTTCTGAAAACAACTATTAAAACCTATCTCTTTGTAGAACAATGACATTAATGAGCATTATATTTTCCTTTTTTTTGATTTGGTAGTATTTTAGGTGGCTTATTAGTGGCTCACTTTAATATTCTGCCACTCAGTAATCTTATACATATTCGCTAAGCACGTCACTGCATGACTACAAAATAAATGAATAGATTATGTGACCCTCTTACTTTTTCCTCTGTTAATTTTCAATCTTTCTACAATTTTGAAGTAGTTACTTATAGACGCTTTACTTCTAAGCGTCTTGCAATAATGCCACTTTAAAATTCGGTCACTATTGGCGATCACGAATTTCCTCGCAAATTACAATGCTCGATTACAGTTAACTGTCCTCAACTCTCACTTACCAGCCGACTGTTACAACTTTGTCTTCTGCGCGCAATATTGGGAGGAGTTGGTCAAAGTCACAACACTATTTTCGAACAACAGCGGGTCGAGCATCAATAAATACCGAAAAAATGTACTTCTGAGTCCCTAACGTGTTAGATGAAGTAATTTACTACATAGAGGAACGAAATGTATCCACATTTCCGGTATCATGGCCTCAATTCGAAATTTTCTGTCAAAAAACACATTTTCGTTGCAGTATTAATACTTCCTCTATAGTACATAAGTAGTATGCTAGGAAATAATAATTTAGAAAACATCTCCGTGGCTTCACATAAGGTAAACCAAAATTGAAAAAAATGTGGACATTTTTCAGGACCTGTAGTCTGTCGTGGATTGGTTAGGAAATATTCGTTTTTGAAAAAAAACCCTCCTGGGAATGGTTTGGGAACTATTGTTATTTACAGATGGACTTGAAAACCAATTTCTTCGGTATCAGGGGACCGTGTTTTTGCCTGAATGTCTCGAATTTACTTAAATTTCTTAGAAAGTAATGCGACGTAATACTTAAAAAAGTGGAAAAGTAATACTTAAAACGTAAAGTTTACTTAGAAAGTTTTCTTTCTACTAGGTAAGTGGTGTAGAGAAAGTAAAAGTTGCAGCTGAAGTCTCCGTTTGCGGCATGTGCGCATCGCAGCCAGACTCGGGTCACTGTCTCTCCTCTCCAAACAAAGGAGTCCGCTGCTGCTGCTGCCGCCTCTTTTTCCAGCGCGGTTTCCTCTTCCGCCCGTGCAACGGCCGGCTCGCCCGCCCGCCCGCCCGCGCCGCGCCGCGCCGCGCCGCGCCGCGCCGTCGCCGGAGATGCGGGTTGGCGATGTAGGCGGATAGACCGACCCGCCTCGCCCACATGAGGCCCGCATGCCTCTATTGTACTCGCTCTTCCGACGCTGGGCCAATGGGTTGCTGGTGCAGCACTCCCTGGCGTAGGATTCATAGGAGGCGAAAAGAGTTACCGGTTTTCGGAAGTGTTACCTAAACGTCATTGGGTTTCAACAAACAAATAATTTTAGATACGAATTACAGTTTTTTCTTGAATATATGCTCCCCGTTTTTTCCATAATTTTGCAACAAAGTTGAGGGAAAGGGTTACTACGCGAGTATGTCGAAATGAAGGGAAATAATTTTTCACTAGTTGTATTTTTTTCAAACAATGTTACAAATTAATAGATATTTTTACTTCTGACACCCCGTCTGCAATTTTCTTTCCACACGTTGCAATAAAAATTGGAAGGAATTATTACGTTTTAAAGATATTTACAACGAATAACATACGAAGTGCATATCGAAGTTTGCCGCAGTTTTCGCCCAAAAAACTAAGATGGGGTATACACTAGGAGGTTCTGTATTCTAGAAAATATTTAACCGTCATGCATGATAATGCAGACCGCGAACAGTTGTATCTATGTTTCGGTGGCAGCAACGTCAAAAGTCAGCGCTCTTTAAAGGGCTGTTTGTACAAATCGGAGGAGCAAGTGGTGCGTGTGAAGTCGTGACTCGCGGTGCTAATTGGCTCCCACTCGCCCTCCAATTGCCGAATGTGCTCGCTGGCACGATATAAAAGCTCGATTTGTAAACGCGAGAGCAGAGTGCCTCTCTTGCTTACTCTGAGTACCACTCGCCCTTACTGCAAAATACAAATTTCCGTACTTCGACGCCTTGCTTGAATGCTATTTCCTGTAGGTACTTTCGGAGTGATACGGGATATTTCATTAATTAGTTATTAAGTAACAATATTTTAAGGGGGATTTTTTCATATTTTCATCAACATGTACTAACTTGTTTTAAACATTAAAAAAACGCTCATATGAAATGAATGTGAATTCGGCCATTAAGCGGTTCCATTGGTATAATCCAAGCATAAATCGTATTATGCAATCAGCTAAAAGCAGTTGTTCTCGTCCGGAAACTTGTGCGAGATGTGGCGTGAACCGCGAGTCCCCGAAAGCGCTGGTCTGGTCGCGGATCCGTCTCGCAGCCTCTTCGCTCGAAGTCTCGAGGATTGATCACAGCTCAGGGGTAATGGCCCTGGTAAACCGCTCCGCCCTCCGCCTCTCCCTTCTCCTCTTCCCAACATTTGTCACGTCTCTCGTCTTTGTTGCCTTTCGAACCTCTGGACAACTCCATGCCCTCCCTTCTCCGTTGCGCCTCCGTCCCCCGCCGAACACATATTTCCATTAGAAAATGTTTAGTTCTATAGTCTTTCTGCTTATTTATTAATCACTGAATGGGTATTTTTACTCTCTCCCAGAAAATGCGCAGATCCCACAGCCATTCACTCCATCTTCATCTTTCTTCACAATCAGTGTTCTGCTCGTTACTTCTTTCTCTTTATTCATTACATGATTGTTCGTCACTAGTGTTAGAGTATTCCTGACGTTTCCTTTCACTTCTAGGAGTATCAGAAGTTATTACATTTTAGGTCTCAAAAACCATTTTTCATCATATCATTTACCGATCGAATACATGAATTATCTTTTCTCTATGTCCTGACACCTCATTCGATTCATTTTGTTTATTCGTATTGTAACTATTAGCATTTTCCTAACATCCTATTCGTTATTGACATGCTCCGTATACAGGTGTCTCAGAATAAATATTATAAATTTCCGGGCTATGGTGGATCCCAAATTGTTACTTTTAACTGTGCCGCCTAGGGAGCTGATCGGTTTCGGTGCATTGCCAGGGTGGCGAATTGCATGGAGTACTGGTGTAGGTAGAGGATTATTTGCTGCATTGTGTTAGAAGAGACAGCAGAGATTAGAAGTCTTTCTGGGGAGAGACAGAAGGAGAGAAAGAGAGACGCTAGGAAGACGCAGGCAGCTGTTTACCACGTCGCTCCATTCTTCGAATCCTCCCTCAGCAGCGCCGGCTCGGGGCTTCTCTTCTTGACGTTCGTCTCCTCCTAGTAGTATGACGTGCCTCTCCCTGAGACACATCAACGTTGCTTGGGCGTTCCGTTTAAACATCGTCGGAAAGTTCGTCAAAAAATGCTGTGGAACGTAGACTGGGCAGATTCCAGGAAGGTGTCAGTATATTTTTCGGAGTTGTGAAAGTACGAAGCTTTTCGTTCGCTGAGACCGGGGATCTCATGACGGTAGAATATTCCATATTCGAATATCGTATTTTGCCATTATCTTATCTCTCATCGCACAGCCAATGAATATGTGATGGCAAATTTCTTATGTCAAAGTTGAATATGTGACAATTTATCAATATATCAGACTGTTTTTCGTCCTTTATTTTAAAGAAAGAAAACATTTTTTAGGATAACTGTTTTATATCAGTATATTACAAGTTTTCTGGTTTTAAAATAAAGTTGAAATGATTGAAGGCGTTGTCATTGTCAACAATACTATTTATTTCAATAAGAGCAGCTTTCGATGGCTTAGCCATCATCATCAGTTTTCTGATACAAGAAAAATATAAAATTAGAATTAACAGAGTTACATAATTTAAAAAACATCTTAACAAATGAAAGGAGAAGAATTAAAGAAGATTAACTCTGTTAATTCTAATTTTATATTTTTCTTGTATCAGAAAACTGATGATGATGGCTAAGCCATCGAAAGCTGCTCTTATTGAAAAAATAGTCTTGTTGACTATGACAACGCCTTCAATCATTTCAATAATGTAAATGTCAACTACAACTCACTACTAAACCAATATTTATAATAAAGGACCAAAAGCAGCCTGATATATTGAAAAATCTATAGCCAGGAAAATAAATAATAATTTTAATGTAACAATTTATCTTATCACTCGTGAGGCGTTGATGTGTGTCGGGGGCACGAAATCATTTTGACATGTCAGAACATGACATTGGGCAGTGTACAACGTGTATTTCGAGACACCTGTCCATCATCCACTTGGACTTTTTTCCCATTATATTCCCGCCTTTTAAGGCATTCGCTGGATGTGCTGGTGCGCTGCCCGCCGCCCTCGTGGCCGCGACGGCAGCGCTGCCAGGTGGCGCGGGGCGGCGGCGCGCTCGGCGCCGGGCGCTGAGTTATGGGCCGACATAATCGAACACGAAGGCGAAGTCGCTCGGAAAATTGGCGCCAGGCGCGGCGAGGGCGGCGGCGACGGCGGCGGCCGCTGTCCGCGGACGGCGAGGCCCTCCCCGCACCCCCATCGGGGATTACCAGCGCCGCGGCCACGGACGCGCCCGCGGAGAAAACAGGTGGGCGCGCCGCCCGACGGAGGGCACGCGTGTGGACGGCATTTGTTCTGAGTCGATAAATACCCCTCCCCG
>BLKR01014907.1:95000-140000 GCA_011170035.1 Teleogryllus occipitalis
TTTGTTCTCCTGTATTGACAAATATTGATAATCTTATCTTCTGTCACACAGTGAGGTATGAATTAAAATCTTAGCTAGTTTGACGTATTGAGAAATGCACGAGTCCATTAATATTGGTGGTCGTGAATACGTTTTGAGTGCAACGTGGTGTATCTCTCGGATCTCTCCCAAACGCACGGCCCCATCCTGCCGTAAAATCACCCGCCTCGTGGCCGTGTAGCGTCGGGGCCGGTCTGATCGCTTGCGCAGGGCCCGGACGGGCAGCGGGCCCTTGGCAGGCTCATCGCGATGCGGCGCGCGAGGTGACACGGACTAAGTTACGGCGGCGAGCTGCCGGCGGCCGGGGAGCGTGTTATTTAAAACGCGATTCACACCCGCGGGGGACGCCAGGGTATGAAATACGACCTCCCCGCAGACGGAGCAGGGGGGGGCGGGGTTGCACTTTGATATGATAGAAAGCGCGCGGGGACTGTGAGGCGTTCGGCGCGGCGCGGTGCGGCGGCGTGCCGCGGGCGGCCGGGCCGTGCCGGGCCGGGTCGGGCGGTGCCGGGCGGGAGCCCTCGTGGCCGAAAGTGCCTGAGGCCGAGCTGAGTTATGGGGCGACGTGACCCGCGCGCCCGCCGCATAATCTGCGCTCTATCGCCCGCCGCCGGCGACGCCCCACCTGCCCGCCCGGCGGACGGGCACGCGCCGGACGTGCTCGCGCGCCGCGCACGGGGGATTCAATAAGCGGCGAGTTGCGGGCGCGCCTCCCAGCACGCGCCGGGCCTATTACCTGCCGGCTGTGGAACGCAAGTTTCACGACTCGTGTTGAAACTCCGACCGTTGTAATGCATTCTAACTCGCTGTAACTGATATTAGATAGTTGTAATAGGTACAAGACCCTTCCGTTTGTTTTCGTATCCGAGAAATATTTATGCACAAAGGGCGTTATAATGGTTCAAATGATCGAGGGCCGATGGTCCCATGGCTTTTTGTCGCCCGAGATCAGTAGAACCAGTTAACATCCGTGGTGCTACTACCTACAGCGAAAGGGCAAGTTCTACGACAGTAGAACAAAGTAACACAAGTTCTACGACTCGTTTTGAAACTACTGTTGTATTGCATTGTAGGTCGCTCTAAGTGATAATAGATAGATATTGTAATAGGCACACGATCGCCAATTTCTTTTGAAACCCGAGAAATAGTTACTTATGCACAAAGGACGTTGAATTTTTGTTGCCCGAGATCATTACAACCACTTAACGTCCGTGGTGCATACAAATATTTTATTTTTTACCTAATTTTAAACATTTAGATTTACTTATTAACTAATTAACTAGATGTTTACTTGACTCGGTTTATCTTTTCATAATTCCCTCTCATAGTTTTATTTTATATTTCCCTCGTAACCACTCTCCTCTCGATCCAGATAAGTTATGCAGCGTGCATCGAGCTTCGTTTCGAAGGCAATAGCAAACTAAATATCTGTATAAAATAATTAAAGTTTGTCAAATGTTTATTCTCTTCCTTTGCGATTTCTCTCTACAAAGCCAACAATTTTACATTTTTTATTAGTTGATACTGTGATTTAATGTGACATTAACGTACACTGCGAAGAAATACAATTTTAAATCCAATTGTCTTCAAGTATGAGAATGAATTTTTCTGAGTCGCTGCAGATAATCCAATTCGCCATTCACGATTAATTGGAATTTTGCGTCTGTTGGAAAATGACGCCAAAACCACAGGGTTTTGGTTCCCTCCTCACATTTTTACAGTTGTTGCCTAGTATGAGAAAATGATGTAAACCATTTTTCAGTGTGTTCTCTATCGCAGTGCGTGTCGTGCAGTGCAGACACGTACTCTGTGGCGCTAGATCTCGTTGATTTATCAAATTACAGGGACGGAAATGCTTGTCTGAGACATCCGAGAAATCTCCATCGTAGATGGCAATCACGGACTTGGTGGAGCAAAACCTTTGCGATATTCCGCTGTTTATTGGAAGACTGCTCTCGCGTAATGGCCTCACGTAGCCGAGGTGCACTCAAATTCACGTCGACCCTCTCGAGCAGTTGACAGTCGATTATCGAGAGGTTCCGCATGTTACTGCTGTAATTTACATGAAAGAAAGAGAGAAATTTTATTTTACTGGTGGATATTGTAACATATCAAGCCTTTCAGGACGTCGGTTCAAGAAAAATAAAGTAATGTAATACATTATTTTAGAGACGTTTCAGAGGCTATAAATTCATAGCAGCATCGGTAATTTGTGAGAAAAGGGTCCAGCCTGCCACAGAACTTGTCTGCTCCAAATTATTTTGTTCTTCCAATTACATTATTTTTTATATTTTCGATTCATTGTACTTCATTTTCTGTACATGCGGAGTTAAAATTTAACTATTGAAATATTTATTATTTTTCTTGTCACTTCCTTGGAAATTGAGTGAAATTTGGAAAAGTTATCATTATATAATTGGAGATTGAAAACTTACTCAATATTTATTTGTTTAAGCATGTATTCAGTGCTACCATTATTTCTCTTGTATGCACTTTGAACCGTGTACTCCTGTTCTTGTATATGTTTCTTCTTTCTTAAAGTTTAAAGATAAAAGAATGCGACGGCATGTTTCTTACCCCCTCCTGCCTGGGGTGTTAATGGAGGGTCTAGATATTCGGGAAGAGCGCGTGGCTTCAATTCCCGCGAATGACTGCATCTCACGAGAGCTTTCGCGACGTGCGCCGAGGATTCCCCCACCCACCCACATCCACACACACACGCGCGCGCGCTCCTCGCACGTCTCCCTTCCACTCCGCTTCCGCGCCGTGGCCTCCGCTCGCCGAGAACCTGCGACGCTCGCCTCGCCCCGTGTCGCCCCGCGTCGCCTCGCCCCGCCTGGCCTCGCCCCGCCTCGCCCCGCCCCGCCCCGCCCCGCCCCGCCCCGCCCCGCCTCGCCACGCCTCGCCCCGCCCCGCCCCGCCTCGCCTCGCCTCGCCCCGCCGCGCCTCGCCCCGCCCCGCCCCGCCTCGTCTCGCCTCGCCCCGCCTCGCCTCACCTCGTCCCGCCTCGTCTCGCCTCGCAAGAACGCCCCCTCCTCCGAGTGCAAGAACGCCCCCCCCCCAGCGCTCCGCTCGCGACCTCGCTTCCGCCACGCGCGTCATTAATACGCGCGGGAACTCCTCCGCCACCGCCGCAGAACCACCCCCCAAAAATGGCCATTGGGGGGGATGGGCGCGGCACGAGGGCGGGGGAAATAACATTTGCTTGATCCAATTGGAGCAGTCGCCGCCGCCGCCAGAGCGCGCCGCCGCCGTCGCCCCCGCAGTCCGCACTCATTTGAAATTCAAATTGGGCTCGCGGCGCGGCGGCGGCGGCGGTCGCTGCTGCGTTTTTTAGGAAATAAATCCGTCCCAATGCCGCGGCGGGGTGGACTTTGGAGAGCGCCCCGGCCGGTTTACACAGGGGTGGATTTGTCGCCGTTGTTGGCTAAGCGAAGTCGCGCGGGCGGACGTGGGCGTGGCGGGGGGTGGGGCGGGATGGGGTGGGGGACCGCCCTGGGCGATCGGTTGGGCGCTGCGCCCGCTTGGAATTAGCGCGCGGCCCACGAGAGATCGCTGCACCGGCTCTCCTTTTCACGAAACCTCGTTACGTTACATAGGGCAATATTCGAAACAATTTTGAAAAATTGAATCGCAAAATAGGACTGTGAGGTGGAATTTAAGATTATTTTTTTAATTGGTATTTAACAAGAAATACGTTTGCAGAGATGAGATTAGCTGTCTACAAAATATTTCAAATTTATTTAATATTGTTCAAGAGCAATAGTTTTTTTCGCGTGAAATTGTTTCTTTTAAAAAAATAACTTGGGTAATAATTTCCTATTTTACATTGTATAATAAACTA
Organism: Teleogryllus occipitalis; assembly: GCA_011170035.1. Classification (NCBI taxonomy): domain Eukaryota; kingdom Metazoa; phylum Arthropoda; class Insecta; order Orthoptera; family Gryllidae; genus Teleogryllus; species Teleogryllus occipitalis. The sequence goes on from BLKR01014907.1 coordinate 98,884, forward strand.
TGTATACAGTTGATAAAATTGGACAGGGACTCGAGAGGTACATTTGATTAAGTGACTCGCAACCGCAATGATTTGGTGGTCCTTTTTCTACGCGGCATTGCATGGTTTGTATATGCTATAGCATCCTAATAAACCAATGTCTTTTAACAGCTTGCAGTTGGCTCCTAACTGCGGAGTGACATGTTGCTAGACGGCGTAGGAAGAAACCTTTAACAAAGCTGCCCTTACTAAAGTAAAATATGTGTGAAACTTGTCCGACATTCATCGGTATTGGATATGTGGATATTCTGCAAGAGTTAGCAATATAATTATTCAAATTTTTCTTGTAACATGATTGTTTTCCTTGAACATTGTTTTATTTCTTAGTTGCTTCGGGAGAAGAAAGGGAGCTCGATTGTGATCTTTTTCGGTCTTTCATACCTGAAATTCCTAAATTGCTGATGGTTGGACGCTTAATGTAAATTCGACGTACATTGTGAACATTTTGAAGTTATCGTTCCAGTGTGTGAGATTGATTCCTTGATACTTCGTATTGACACAAGGGATGGACAGAATGATCTTAAGAACAGAATGTAGTGGTGCTGCAGAATACCGCATACTTTCTCTATACTAATTTTCTAATATCTTTAGTCATGACTTGCTTTTGCTGTACTCTCTGTTTCCAGCTTCCATCTATTGTCACCGAAATGTCAATTTTTTCACATTTTCTCAGTTTCTTGGTCCCCGAATGGTAGAACTGAAATATTACTAAGAATATTGAAGGATGAGTACAACCTTCTCTTATGAAAAATTTTCGTTAAAAAAATTTGGATTAGTTTTTGAGAGAAGTTCGTTAGAGCATGTGTGAAAATGCCCAATTTTGATTTTTTTTCACAAAAAACGACTTTTTAAAAAACTTCGTTGGAAATCATTTGAAGTACCCCCAAAATTTGTCAAAGTCGTGTAAAGTACCCCCAAAATTTGAAGAATGTTTTTGAAAATCGCGGAGCATTGAGTGGGGCCAGATCGACTGGAGATTATTCATTTTAGAAAAAATCCTAAGCATAGCTTAGGCGCTAGCGTTGTTCACAGTCGACAGACAAACATATGAACGGAGGGACGAACAAACGGACGTTTCGAAAGAAAAGGAAAAAAACACCGTTTCGGTTTCAGGGTACCCCGAACTGTGACCGGTAGCGGTAGCTCAGTGAATCAACTGATGTCACTGCAGCGCCTCTGACCGGGAGGTCCTAGGTTCGAGTTCAGCCGGCGGGAGGATTTTCGACACTAGCTTTTCAGCTAGGTCGAATTCAGTCGCTGTCTGAAGGAGAATTCTAGCGGCTGGCTGCTCTGATCGGTAGTTTTCCGTGGTTTCTCCGATCAACACCAGGCGAATGCCGGAGCAGTACCCTACCAAACGGGCCACGGACCGCGCGCGATCTGTCCTTGTCCTTTCCTCTCCCATTACACACACACTAACATGCATTACACTACTACATATTCCGGGAGACCGGTCGGGAGCTTAGAGCCTGTCCCGGCTGGGGCGGTGCCTCGCTGGTGGGAGAGTCCTGGTTACGGGGAAACCCCATTAGCTGACGGTAGGTCAGCGCCGGATCTCGCCATCTAGCAGGGGAAGATCATCGCCATCTCCCGAGAAAAACATCCACTACACTAGCGGGACTAATGACCAAAGCAGTTGACGCGCCCGGAAACATGAAAAAATCAATCAATCAAACCCAACTGTGTTTTCTTTGAAGTCTGTAATTGATTTCCCGCAGCATTAAATGTCTTTCTCTATACAACGTATATTATATACATTATATACTACGTATACGGGGAAGTAAAGCGGAAGGAAGCCGACAGCGCCGAGTAGGCAACATTTGAAGCACGCCGCGGCGCAGCTGTCGGTCCCGAGCGCAGGGCGGCCCCACCCCGACCCCTACCCCGACCTCCACCCCGACCCCACCCCACGCCCACCCCGCGCCTCGCACGCTCATAATTCCGCGTCGCCCGTAAATTAACGTTGAAGTATTTGTTTATTTCCCGAAGCGCCACGCCGCGTTGCGCGAAACGGCCTCCCGGCGACGGCAGCGCTGCGGCGGCGGCCTGCCGCATCCTTCCAGCCCGCCATCGCTCTTCACTGATCTCGGCCAACCTCCGCCGTTGCTGCCGTTGTCCTCATACTTTTGCATCGTCACGCCATTCGCTTGAAAAAACTTTCGTCTTCAGCCGTATTTCAAAACTTCACACACTGCTGCGTCTTTGCTATATCTCTATCTCTTCGTTCCTGTTTCCTCTCTCTGTTCAAGCGAGTATAATGCAGCAGGGGAAACAGGTGCTCCAAAAAAAAAAGAGGGTTGCTGCTCCATCGAATGAAAATTGGTAATGTGAATTGCGAAATTCAGGTCACTAATCTATCTATATATAAATAAAAGGGAATGCGCGTATGTGTGTCGCTCACAGAGGCAAAAACTACTCAACCCATTTCGCTGAATTTTTCACACTTTGTTTTTATTAGTAATGGGAGTATTGAAAGAGTGGTTTGAATTAAATCGGGCATGTCGGGGCGTTGCTGATGATTTATTCGTTAAGACGTCTTAAGCGCCCCTGAACTCCACGCAACCGCCGCATAGTCAAGGATTGAGCGCATCTTCGCTGCACACTAGTATTCTGCCCCTGCGATTGTGAAATATCGGACGGAATTTTTACTTGAATCGCGAACAAGTAAATGAAATTTCTCCGTGATAGTGCCATAGCAGACTCGTGCTCAAATGTGAGGGAGATGTTTTAACAAGTGACTTAGTGTAGGGATCACAGAATTTTGAAAATGTGCACACAAATCACTTTTCCCCATAGCACGTCATACGCAGTTTGAACTGTTTTTTGACGTAAAATAAATAAATAAAAATAAATAAAATAAGATGTCGAAACCATGACAAAGAACATGCCCATACTTGCGAGAAAGTCTTTCATCTGTTAGAATTTTTGCACAGCCTAGCGTAAAACGTGTTTAACAATCTCGTGGCCACTAGTGTACGATGTGCAATACACTGCAGCGAAGCTTTGCCAGGTCCACTAATATAAAACGTTAGTAACTCATGAAAATTCTTTGAAACTAAAGATTACTAAAAGTCTGTGTTCAAACATTACATACGTACTTTTAATCGTAGAGTGTGTGTCAGGTATGCAAAACCCCAGTGCATAGGATTTCGGCGTTGAGGTGCATTGGAAAGTAGACTTTTTTAATTATTTCTGCATTGAGGCAATTGAAGGCTGTAGAATGCATGAAAAAAAGCCGGACCAGGATCCCAAAATCGGTGATCATACTCTAGCACTCTGCAACAAGTATTATTGTTTGGTTATGTTTTATACTAGTACATTCATGATTTTTGTTTTAATTTCTGCTACTGTAGTAGCTACGTAGCAAGTTTCAAGTTTCTGAACGTTATGGAAATGACATGCATTGCTGTTACCGATGTTAATAAACAAACTTGTGTATGCGTTTTCACTAATATAAAACGTGTTTAATTCACATTTCTTTTCCACGCAAAGCAGATCACCTGAAAGTTGGACTCGCGCAATATTCACCCATAGAGAAACCTTATTATCAGTGGTACAAAATGTAAAGGGTGTATTGAAAATCCAGTATGCCAAAAATGCTGTTATTTAAAATTTTGGAAGGTGTATGCTCACGTATGTGTATAAAAAATTGTTAAACGGACACAAAAAGAATAGGGTACATTGGATTGATTGCATGTATCGTAAATGCACCTCGGCCTGACCTAGGTACCGGGAGCGGTAGCTCAGTGCATCAACTGATGTCACTGCAGCGCCTCTGACCGGGAGGTCCTAGGTTCGAGTCCTGACGGCGGCAGGATTTTCGACACTAGCTTTTCAGCTAGGCCGAATTCAGGCGCTGTCTGGAGGAGAATTCTAGCGGCCGGCTGCCTGATCGGTAGTTTTCCGTGGTTTCTCCGATCAACACCAGGCGAATGCTGGAGCAGTACCCTACCAAACGGGCCACGGACCTCGCGCGATCTGTCCTTCCTCTTCCTTGTGCTATCCTCTCCTCTTACACACACACTTACACTAACATTCACTAGACTACCACATATTCCGGGAGACCGGTCTGGAGCTTAAAGCTTGTCCCGACTGGGGCGGTGCCCCGCTGGTGGGAGGGTCCTGGTTAGGGGGAAACCCCACTAGCGGACGGTAGGTCGCCATCCAGCGGGGAAGATCACCGCCATGTCCCGAGAAAAACATGCACTATACTAACGGTACTAATGACCAAAGCAGTTGACGCGCCCGGAAACACGAAAAAATCAATCAATCAATCTGAACTATGTGTCCGACTTTTGCATCGCCCTCTCGTGTTCGCATCCCTGGCGGAGTGGCGCTCGCCCTCTGCAGACACCTCCCCCCGTGCGCCCCGCTCTTCCCTTCCCCCCCCCCCCCCGATCTTCCGCTGTGGCGCGCGAGGGTACACCATTACCCCTCTTCCTTTTCCATCTCCCCCTCTCTCTCTCTGTTTGGGGCGCCCGCCCGCCCGCCACGCCCCGATGATAGATAGATGCGTGGCGCCCGGAGCGCCGGAATGTGGCGGCGGCGCCAAATTAATCATTTCGCGAGCCGCATTCATTTACCCGGTGACGCAGTATCCTCCTAATGACGCTGCATCGCTGCTCCAGCGGTTTATTAAACTATTTGGCGTCGGCGTCGGAGGCGGTGTCAGCGCCGGACGAGCGCGCGGCCGCCAGGGGGCGCAACGCCACGCCACGCCACGCCACGCCACGCCACGCCACGGCTTCCCGACGCGCGCCGGAAGGAAACGCAATTTGCGGCTGATGGACTGGCGGTGGGCGGGAACGCAGTGGCGGGTGATGTCGGCGCGGGAGAGGAACATTCAAATCACCCTTTCACCTCACGTGCTACACCTACGGCGTATATTTTTTTTTTTTATTTTGTTTACTCAACTGGTTTGTAATTTTTTTTATACTCCAGCCGTATCAATACAAATTTCCTTTAGGCGAGTGTTCACTGAGGTTGAATACGGCGTCGAAAAAGTAACGTGATGTGTGAAACTCAGATTTCTCATTCAGGGTTTCAAATGACGCGTAATAGGTTGCGTGAATACGAAGCATCAATGCCCGGAAAGGAATTGGGAATGATGCAGACGACGTCGCCGTCCTCCCTCGTTCGCCCGCAGGACGCTCGTCTCCCCCACCCCTTATAGGCAACGCGAAGCGCGATCCCCCTCCCCAGCGCTGCTCGCGGGAGAACTGTAATCAGCCACAGCCTTCGATTTTCGCCTCGGGCTTCGATAGCAGATTATTCATATTTGTCAAGTCTGGGGCTTGGATTCCCAAATTAAAATGTAAATTACAAAAGCCTCTCGTCTCCAAAAAAAAAAAAAAAAACAATTGTACACAGACGTGAAAGGGTGATTAATAATAAGGGGGAGAGGAATGGCGTAGCGAATCGACTGCGCACATCGAGAGCTACCGCGAAGTCAAACCAATAACCACGCCGACACTCCAATACGCTGTTTGTTTTGGTGGGGCTTTATATCACATTGTCCCTGTAGCGTTTATATCGGCTAATCGAAATTGGTATCTTCCTAGTAACTGACATTTTTGCTGGGTGTTTGTCGCAATTTGTTCAGTTGCCAGGAACATGCTCGAATTGCTATGCGATTACTAAGCGTACTCACTTTATGACTGCTGTTTGTTTTTTGGGGGGTTATTTGCAACCGAGTTGATATTCGTGTGGAATTTCATTTCGTTGCAGCGTATTTGTTGTTCGCTCACACGATCACGTTTTCTGTTACGGGAATTGTTATGATGCAGTCAATTTTGGAGATTATCAGCATGATTCGGGTGTTTCTTTTGCCATGGAAAGCAATGTTTGGTTTTGGCCTTCATGTTTTATGGCTTGCATTTAAACACGCGCAAAATGACATGACTCTTTATTTGTCTCTATTTAATGCCATTTTGTACTTACTTTTGCTCTATGTGGAGTTTGTCAAGGAATAACATAAATAATGTTGTGCTAAATGTAAAGATTTTTTATTCTTATATAAGTTGTTTGTGGTAGAGAAACACTTTCAACGAAATATTGTAGTATACTTTAGTTAAAATGTATTAAAATAAGACATACACGTGTAAAAATAAGAAAAGTGATCCTAAATCATTTCGGACCTTCATGGCGATTAATGGGTTTTGAAATTGCATTAATTGTAATGAGTTGTGAACACATCATTACTGGGGGGATCTTATAACATAACGATGTTACTGATGTGTGTTGATAACAAGTATTTACAACGACACTGTTTTCTGAATACATGTTTTAAAATTTTTGTAAATCGTGAGAAAACTCTCTTCTGCTTGCCATCTCTTCTTTCGTTTATCGAATGTTTCTCTTATAAGTAATCATTTCCAGAAATCGAGATGAAAGTGGGTGAAACTTGCTCTCCGTAGTGGAGCTCAAGCGGCCAAATGGCGAGGGGGGGACAGGACAGATTACGTCGCCTGATCGACGAAACTTTCTTGACACTTCCTCTGGAAGTTGCTGACGCGGGCCACGCTCACGGCGGAGGCGGTGGCGCAGGAGTACAGGACGGTTCCGAGAACTGCTTCGTCCGCCTTCCCCCCCCCCCCTCACATCCGCACACGCCTACCCTGTAGTGCATCCTCCAGTTCCCATCCGACATTCAGTTTTCCTCCCCTGTTGGATCCTCCTTTTCTATACTTAACGTGTGCGATACAATAACTTTTTTTTTGTTTCCATTCTGAGTTAACAAAATGGGCGTTTATTTCAGTCACAGACAGCTCGGAAGCCTTTTCATGCTCGTCCACTACATTCACTTCATTCAGGTGTTAAACTTCTGTAATAAGTAAAATGTTATGATATATGAACCTCGGCAACGTAATTTTTTGTAGTTTTGGAACATGCTGCTGAAACTTTTGAATACATTTTGCTGTGGAAGTGAAAGTACTACACTTCGTTCTCTTGTACCATTCTGACAGTAGCATGTGAGAGCACTCTGTCACACTGGTAAGCTCTCTGACTTCTATATGCCTACTCCACGATGCGTATTCATTCGTAATGTATTTTACGGAAATATGAAAAATTGTACATTACTTTGTGAATATTTACGTATTCTTCTCGTTAAATTATAGGCATTGGAATGTGTTGAATGTGAAATTATTGACAAATCTCCAGCTAAGTGTGACTTGTAGTTCTTGGACTTTCCTGTACTTTTTTCAACTCTAGATACTGTGTATTATGTAAAATATTGGTAATATATCGGAAAATCCATACTACACGGGCATTTGACCATATATTCGATACGTCAAACATTTTCTCCGTAAGGATAGAGTTTTGGAGGTTGCCTATGAATGCATTGTCCACGTTTCGAGTGGTGTGGTGCGAATTCAGTTCAAATCAGTGATGCCTTATTTTTACGTAACGAGACTCAGGCCATCAAACCTGCTCTTCCGTCTGACCGTGGAACTTTCTAAGCACGTTTCACCATCTAGCGGAGAAAGAAGATATCATTTGGGTGACGAAATGGGCAATTTTGAATTTATCCCAAAGCCTTCTTTTGGGCTTGAGGATATTTTACAACACGGGAAGTAACTCTACAACATGGGTCAACCAACTTTACCTCTCCTCCGAAAGCAAGCTTCCTATATGAAGGATTGTTTCGCCCTTAAAATTCCACGGCTTCAACCGGGTTCGAACTCACTAGCTTGGGTAAAACAGTCCTTTATACCACGGATGCCACATAATACATGGGCATTTGACCACACATTCGATATGCCAAACATTTTTCTCGTTCTGTTTCGAGTTGTGGAGGTTCCATGGGAAAACATCGTTCGGGTTTTGAGTCGTGCGTATGTGAGGGGCACACGGTGCGCCGCTCCGCGTTGGAAAATCTCGAGCTGAAATCCCACGCGGCGGCCGCCGCCCACAGAGCGAGGATGAGACGGGGCGAGTGTATAGCGCGTCGCCCTCCGCGCCCGCGGGCGCGCCCACGGGGGGGGGGGTGTTATCCCGCGGCGTGTATCAACAACCGCGCAGAGATGCCTCCCCCGTGCCCGGCGCCGCGCTCTTTCTCGCTAGCCGATATCGCAGCGGTGAGCGAGGACGGGGCTGCACGAGCCGGTTTAAGCGGATTTTAACCGGTTACAGCGGTCGACTTGCCTCCCGGCCCCGCCCTGGCTTTGTTGTTTGTTCTCTGCGGTGTGTGCCGTCCGGGGTGGGTTTTTATGCCGTGCTGTTGCCCGTTATTTTGGGGGCGCGCGCAGACGGGCTGCGATCGCACTCGGCTCTAGCGGGTGCGAGAGCGCAGCGTCTGTTTCGGGATTGGTAAAAAACGCGCTTGTTATTCTAACTTGTGATTCGAAGTGTATTAAAACTAATGGATAACTCTAATGTCTTTCCTTGTTACAGTATTAGTTTGTGCTTTTGATTTTTCCCCTTTAAAATTGTCGGTTCTTCCTTTACCTATTTACAAAAATCCTCGATGACGTACGTTCTTTCTCTTTGGCTTCATTCTCAGGAACTTGAAAACTATTCTCTTAAAGTTCCTCGTATCATCTTCTTTCTCCTCTTCTTTCCATCGTCAGGACGTTTTTGGTTAGTAGTTACTTCTGGTTTGGGAATGCTTGAACAAGGGCAGAGGGATGCTCAATTTTTCCTGTCGTTTTGAGTTTAAGTTAAGTACATGTAGTATATATTTGGTTCTGTAGACGAACTTTTCTCTAGTTTAAATGAACTCTCAATGATATTCTACAACAGATGGTTTTATTTATCATAAAATTGTGGATTGAAATAATGGAAATTTTTTTTTTTTTTACTTGAGTAAAATTTTCCCCATACGGTAAGCCACATTAAGAATTTCTAGATACGAGATGTAAACTTCATCACATTTGGTAAAATATGAACATGTAATTAACTAAAACGACTGCATTTAAAATTCACAAAAATCCTTTATTACGTTTCATTATTTTACCAATCATTACATAAATAATAATAATAATAATAATAATAATAATAATAATAATAATAATAATAATAATAATAATAATAATAAATAATGTTCTTGTCTTCCTTTGTTTCTTGTGGACTGAATTCTCATCGGCTGCTTGAACGGATATCTTCCTGAATCAAGGTCTCGCCGATCAGTCTGTTGGGAGAGCCTTTTCATTCTTGGATAATTTCCAGGTCGAAAGTTCGATATCTTGCAACAATTATAATTAGGTCCTAATAAAAAGTAACTATTATCATTAAATTCTTATTTATTATTATTATTAATGGCATTACTAGTGAAAAGTAGTAACTACAATAAAAAAGTAATTAATATTTGCATTTTTTAGACACTTTTCAGTGAAAATGGCAATATATGCATCATTCTAACGATAAGTTCTATATATTATGCAATTATTAAGACTCCCAAAATATGTAAAAACATGCACTATAAAAATTGCATTTCTCACCGGAGAAACATTGTTTGGAGGACATATACAATATGAATGTATTTAAATGTTATAGAAAAAGTTATTACGTAACTGTCCTAGCCCTAGTAATTACTGGTGGGCACTGTTTATGACGTAGCTCTGTTGTGCCCACTGTCTCATCCTTCGTAGTACCTCTGCATTGAAGTCGTGGTACTCCGTTGGCAGTTCTAATTTTTCCACTTTTGTTTCAAATTTAAATCGCTTCATATTTATTTTTTGTAGCATTTGTTTCACTTTTACAGTATGCAGTTAATTTACAATTTTACTTTCTAATAACATATTTTCATAGTTCTCTAAAATACATTAATTTTCATTGAGTTCGTAAGAGTGATTTTCTCTGATTTTAGTTTTCAGAACCCAATTTTTTTGAACTGTATGACGAAATATTTAAAATACATACATCCTATAAATGAAAATGTCCCAAAATTTGCAATACAAGAAAACAGTGACACAGCTCATGTTTAAAAAACGGTTATATTTTTTCAAAATTGTTCATCATTAATGGTGTCTTACGTTTTTCTTTCGATTGTATAATTTTGTACGTTACAGTACGGAACTTCTCACCAAAATGTTGCTAATTGTTAGTGAGATTCCTAGCAGATTAAGGAACAAGCATCAACTAAATGTAGATATCTAAAGACTTGTAAATGTTAATTTCCTAATTTAAAGTCATGTTGGTTGTATGAATATTAGTATTATTAAGTTGAGTTCAGAATTTTCTGTGATTATGTTTACCCATCATTAGCCTCGAGCTCCCTACTCCTACAACTTTAGTGATTATTGTTGTTGTTGAGAAGGGAAACAGTGGTCTAAGTGGCTTCAGAAATTCCATTATTGCTTCTAAATTTGGAACCCCACGGTAACATAACTTAGAGAAACTAATTTTGAGGTGCAGAACAGTCTTCCAAAATTGAACATGGTGGCATCTCTGGAGACGTGTAGACACTTCTAGGGAGCAAATAATTTAGGTTTTGTCTTCCGACGGCGCCTTCCCAGACGGAGGGGGACGGCGATGGGAAGGGACGAAAGAAAGGGGTGGCGTGCACGGCATGGGTCCCTGGCGGCAGTGATGATTGATTAAGTCAGGCCTCAACAAGATCTTCTTGAGTTGCGCCAACTTGGAGCTATCGACCGGGCTCTTGACAGCTCGCCCCCGCCCCGCCGTTCCCGTCCGGCCTCGTTCCGCCCTCATCTGCCCTCGACGCCCTTCCGATGCGGGGGAGGGGGGATTCGGCCCTCTTTAGAGTTGGAACTTGACTTCCGCCATGGACAACAACGCCCTCCCCCCCCTCCGCCTCGGCGAACAGCGAGATGCTCTTGATAGCAGGGACCAAGGAAGCCCCGCCTGCCTGTCGCTGGTGCTGGCAGGCGTCGATCTGCCTTGTCAGGGCCTTCTCGCGGAGCGCTTAACGGAGCCTCGGGGATGAGACTGTCTCTTCATCGTCTGCTTTGGTTTTGATTGATTGATTTTTTTCGTGTTTCCGGGCGCGTCATCTGCTTCGGTCATTAGTCCCGTTAGTGTAGTGCATGATTTTCTCTTGAGAGATGGCGGTGATTTTCCCTCGCTGGTTGGCGAGATCCGGCGCCGACCTACCGTCGGCTAGTGGGATTTCCCCCTAACCAGGACTCTCCCACCAGCGGGGCACCGCCCCAGCCGGGACCAACTCCAAACTCCCGACCAGTCTCCCGAAATATGTGATAGTGTAGTGCATGTTAGTGTAAGTGTGTGTGTGTAAGGGGAGAGGATAGGACAAGGAAGAGGAAGGACAGATCGCGCGTGGTCAGTGGCCCGTTTGTTAGGGTACTGCTCCGGCATTCGCGTGCTGTTGATCGGAGAAACCACGGAAAACTACCGATTAGAGCAGCTGGCCGCTAGAATTCTCCTCCAGACAGCGACTGAATTCGACCTAGCTGAAGAGCTAGTGTCGAAAATCCTGCCGCCGTGGGGAGTGGGAACCTAGGACCTCCCGGTCAGAGGCGCGGCAGTGGCATCAGTTGGTGCACTGAGCTACCGCTCCCGGTCCGTCTGCTTTGGACTGTGCTCGCGCGGTGGACAGGCATTCACGTGGTTCGTGATTGGTTGTTAGGAAATTGTCAACCACCTGTCTCGATTCTGTAGCAGGGGATCGTAATGTTGTTGTCCTCGACACGAATGAGTGATTTACGTGAACTGAAATCCTCAGTCGGTTTACATGGCCAAAATCCGGTTGGTTTTACGACTACCCATATTGGAAATGATACATTAAAGCATAATTCATTGGCAAATTTTTATTTCTTCATATCTTGCAATGGAAGATTCATATCAAAATTTCATATCAGAAATATGTGAAGAATTATCTAAGAATTTGGAACAAATTGTTATAATTTCAGTAACTCGTAATTTCAGTTCGTGTTTTTTGTAGGTGCCATTACAAAAGCGATCAGAGAAGATCACAACACTCATTTAAAAGTAATATTTCTTACTGATACAGATTACATGTTTAATTCTTTTCGGATGATTCTTTTTTCCTTTTGTCCGATTGCATTGTTTCTTTCACGTTATATTCTCTATGTTCCTGTCATGCTGCACAATTAGGCATATTTTTTAGAAATTACCCAAGAATGCTGATAATAGAAATTCACATTTTGTTATCTTGCTGATCTTTGTTTCTCTTCACGGTTTGCATTTGTCACGACTCATGATAAGTGATGCTTAAAATGAAAAGCCGTGCTACAGAATGTAAATTAAACTTACTGCCAATGTTTGAATGTTTGGAACGACGAGGAAATACCCAGATTTGTGCAAATCACAGTAATGAACATTTAACTAGGTGTAATCATTCTTCGTATTTTTTAAAGATGTTCACCGAAAAACATCGGTTAACTTGACACTGAGGCAGCATCATATACGTATTTATATATTAGCATCAATAAATTGACCGAAACAAATACATTGTCATAAGACTTAATTGTTTTGATCATCTTCGCTAAATAAAATAATTATCGTATTTTGTCACTTATTTCTAGAGCTGTTCTTTCCTTCTTTCCATTCTTGTCTTAAACAACTCTCTTTTCTCATCACATCTAATTTCCCTTGCATTTGTTATGATTAGTTTTCGCTTTGTGTACATTTTGTCACTTCGCATCATGTAAAAATCTTTTTTTCCCTGCATTTCTGTTTTGTCTGTGTCTTATCAACGCGTCGTTTACTATTCTCACAAAAATTGTGACCTCCGCCTGGAATAATCAGCAGCAAATAACGACGGCCAGTTCCCCACAGTGCGAGGGGGAACGCCCTGCAGCGGCTGCCGTTCGTTTAAACCGCCCCTCCCTCCCCGTCCCCCGCGCAGATTTGCCTTCGTTTGCACGCGTGCTCTCTCTCTCCTACCACCAGAGCACTCCTTACATATTCATTCGGTGAACGAACGAACCAACAAGTTAGGACTTGGCGTCGGCACTGCGACCACGTCTTTCTGCGGCGGTCGGTCTCCCTCTCTTATGAGCAGTACCCTATTAAACGGGTCACGGACCGCGCGCGATCTGACCTTCCCATTCCTTGTCCTATTCTCTCCCATTACACACACACTTACACTAACATGTTTTACACTACCACATATTCCGGGAGACCGGTCGGGAGTTTAGAGCTTGTCCCGGCTGGGGCGGTGCCCCGCTGGTGGGAGAGTCCTGGTTAGGGGGAAACCCCACTAGCCGACCGTAGGTCGGCGCCGGATCTCGCCATCCAGCGGGGGAAGATCACCGCCATCTCCCGCGAAAAAACATGCACTACACTCACGGGACTAATGACCAGAACCGTTGACGCGCCCGGAAACATGAAAAAATGAATCAATCAATCTCCCTCTCATCAACGGCCGGCGGGCGCTGCCACGCGCGCTCCGCCGCATTGGCTGCGTCGCCCCCTACTTAACGGGGAGCGGAGGCACAAGCGGGGACGGTTCAGCCTCATGTCACTGCGCGCGTCGCCCGTTTTGGTAACTAGGCGGCGGCCGAGCGCCATGGCAGGGGCAGTGGAGTGCGTTGGCGCTCACGCAGGGGCCGTGGACGAAGCAGGGGCAGCCTCGGAGATCGCTCAGTGAGCGCTTCCAGGGCGTTGGCCAGCGACAACGACGCGCGGCCGCGGCGCTGGCGTTGATGGACCAGCTGATCTCCCCACCGACGAGAGAGGCTCTAGCGACCACGCCTCTTTTCCCAATACTCCTCTTCCGTCAACTTTCTGAGATGGCAGAGTGATTTGTATGGAGTTTTCTGTTATTGTCTACAGTTCGTTGATATTTTCTATGAGAAAGAAGACAAACAGCTAAAGTGAAAGCATTGGGAAGAGACGAGAAGGTGTTGTTCTATCTCTTTTTGAAAACGCTTGCTCAAAAAGTTTGATTGATTGATTTTTTCGTGTTTCCGGGCGCGTCAACTGCTTCGGTCATTAGTCCCGTTAGTGTAGTGCATGTTTTTTTCTCGGGAGATGTAGTGCATGTTTCCCCCGCTGGATGGCGAGATCTGGCGCCGACCTACCGTCGGCTAGTGAGGTTTCCCCCTAACCAGCGGGGCACCGCCCCAGTCGGGACAAGCTCTCGACCGGTCTCCCGGAATATGTGGTAGTGTAATGCATGTTAGTGTAAGTGTGTGTGTAAGGGGAGAGGACAGGACAAGGAAGAGGAAGAAAAAATCGCGCGCGGTCCGTTTGTTAGGGTACTGCTCCGGCATTCGCCTGGTGTTGATCGGAGAAACCACGGATCAGAGCAGCCGGCCGCTAGGATTCTCCTCCAGACAGCGACTAAATTCGACCTGGCTGAAAAGCTGGTGTCGAAAATCCTGCTGCCGTCAGGACTCGAACCTAGGACCTCCCGGTGCGAGGCGCTGCAGTAACATCAGTTGATGCACTGAGCTACCGCTACCGGTTGCTCAAAAAGAGATAAAACAACACCTGCTCGTCGCTTCACTTAGCTTTTATGTTTGCCGTTTGCCTTCTTTCCCTCCTTCTGTCCTGTATTTCTGTCTCGTACGTTAATTGTTCAACGTCCTCTTGTAAATACCCTTTCCTTGTCCTCAAATTAACACTCCAGCGAGCGTCCTTTTCTATTGGCCGAGCATCGTTAGTGAGTGTGGAGTGCACTGCGTTGTGGCCCGTGTGGAGTTGCGCGCGGGAGCTGACACCCAACGCACAGTGGTCGGGGGGTAGGGGGGTAGTCTGCCCCCTCGCCTGAGAGTCGCAGGGCGGAGGGGCTCAATTGCAAACCGGAGACGTAAAAGGAACGTTGGCTAGAGACTTTTATGGGCCTTCCTCTCACTGGTCGTAAGTTTCCTTACCGCTCTTTTCTTATGCCGTTTTCCCTTCTCGACTTTAAGACTCCTTGCTCTTTATTTTTACTGTAGTTGTAGTCCTCTCTAAATTCATTTCTGGCCTCAGGTAATGCCTTTTCTTAATGTTCTTCGGATGTACAAGTATGTGAAACTGCCCTTTCTTTTAACAGTTTTCGCTTGTTTCTAGTTTTAGCGGTTTGCGGTTCTTTCTCATTAACTATGTAATTCCTTTTCTCCAGTATTTCAACTTGTTTGGGCTTCTGGCGACGCTTTCAAAGCAGGGATTCTCTAACTTTTTCTTATCGACCACTTTTAAGAGAATTGTTTTGTTCATAGACTCCCTTACGTTTTCTGTATAATATTAAGCAGTCCTAATAATGGCACAGAGAATTTTACATAACTTTTTTAATTATAACAATTTTGTGTATCAATATTCTCGTAAAAATGTTGATTTTCAGTAGCCGAAGAGGCTTCCGCTTTTGAGTAGTTGACTTTCTAATCTTCATTCTAATGCGGTTGATCCAGTTGATTTGTCGAGATAGCTTAGGCTCTGTCTGTGGCATGTTAATTCTGTAATATCTATATCAGTATATTATCCCTGTGATTACTGATACAAAATTAATATTAAGACATTATTAAGGAATTACACAAACAAGAGAAATTATTGTTATTATTTTCATCATTATTATTATTATTATTATTATTATTAACCCGAAGAATGTTAGTTGTTGATTAAATACGAGTAAATGATGTACTCCTAGTTGAAGTAGTTCCTTCAGCTGAGCCAGTGATTTTTTTTTCTCCAAATCACGTAAAACAATAACTCCCTTGTGCTCATCTGTCAGCCAATCAATTTGTATTTGTCAATTATGCAGTATTGTTCACTGATAAGCAGAAGTTACGGGTTATGGAGTATAGTTGCACCAGGTGCAGCATGTGTTTGAAATTTTGAGGGCTTTGCTGACAAGTCGGTGCAGTCAACTACATACATTATTGTGCCTTTCAAGTGTTCGGATGATGTTTCAATTGGTTGGGCCGTAAATGATCAAGTGTTTCTACCTATTCCTAGCAAATACATTTATAATCCTGCAAAAATCTGAGAATCGCTCAGTATTTACGACAAGTTCTCAATGACTGATCTTGTGCCGTTATTAGCGCTACTTCCGATTATGTCTTCGTTCTTCTCATTTTAAGCCACATAAACAGTGGTCTCTGTTCATCTGTATCTTGCTTATTCTTTTTAGATATTGTCCATGAAATGGTTTTCCTCTCTGATATTTAAAATTTTTATCTTTAAATTTTTATGTCAAGAAGCATCAGCAGTTCACTGTTTCTGTCATTCTGTGCCTCTTGGTTTTCTTCGCAGAGCATCTTTCTACACTGACATGACGAATATTCTCACTCTTGAGGTCAGATATAATGACTAGCTTCATGTAGAGGTCATGCTGATATATTTTTAATTTTATTTCTCCCTGTTCAATTTTAACAATTTTTCAGGGTTTTGAAAGGAAGATATATTACATAGCTTTTTTGGCAAGATGCCAGCGATTTACATACTAGGTATGACATGTTTACCTATAGTTGAATAACTAATAAATATAAAGTATATAGATTTTAAATTAAATAATATGTTGAAAAATAAGATATATGTATTTGAAAAGATTTGGAATATGTGTATGTATGAGTTACTGTTTGAATTTAAGGGGGATGGAAAATATCTTTCGGGAAACGTGATTTACTGCGTGAAGAATTATAATTTAAGCCTAGTTCGTAGTGTTGAGAAGCGGGAGCAGAAGATAAAGTTTAAAAAAAATTATCGGTTTGAAGATTGATATAATTTTTTAATTTTTTCTAATTGAAGTTCACGGTGAATTTGTTTGTTGGAAATAAACCATATGCTGATATTGACCACGTACGTTTCTATTTTAACAATTGCATTGTTATTATTGCTGTTAAGAATTAGTCCTGCGAATGAAGTGTTTTCTTATTTGTGTGAGTAATCTTTCGTTTCGATGTTCTTCGCGCAGATATGTTTCGTAGTGCAGTCGTTCTTTCCATTCCCCGAACGCAGGCGCCGTTGCATGCGGGAGGGTGCGCGGGGGAGGGGTCGGGTCGAGGGGGAGGGAGCGAGGGGGAGGGGCGGGCGCTCGGAAGCGGCTCGATTTGTACACAGCGGCCGCGTTACAATTTCCGGCGGCGCAGCCCACGGATATTAAGACCATAAAGATAACCGCGCACGCGGCCGCCAGGTGCGCTCGCGGCGCCGGCAACAGCAGCGCCCTCGCGCCCCATGCCTCCCCCTCCACAACCCCCTCGCCCACCAACGCACCATCGCGCTTGTGCCGCGGGGCTTCGGACGAAAGAGCGTCAACTGCCGGGATTGCTGAAATATTTTCATTTCGCTTTAAGAATGGAGGTAATATTTATGTATGATTTTAAAACGCTTTGGAAGAATTCAGCGTTCATGTTAATAAAACGATAAAGTGTGTGCCATTCTCTAACATCTCTAGTTAATTCTTGTTAATCATCATTCATTCATACATTAATTCGCTGGTACTTTAAATATCCATTATTTGTTGTTTTACGTTTTATAATAAAAATATTATAAGGTCTTGGACTTGTACATTCATAATTCAATTTTTTTAATTGTTCTACTACCCTTTCGTAGTTATGCTGCGCCGTTGATCTACGCATAACTTCTCGTCCATTAATACAGCAATACAGGCTCCGTACACGTTGCTAATTATTAGTTATAATTATATTTCCTTCCTGTGGACTACATACTACGCTTCACTCGGACACTACCATTACTGGTGTACTTCGAAGTATTTGCAATCTATATGTGAGTTCCATTATTACTGAGCAGAGCTGAGCTCCAAGCGTACACCGGGAGGGGAGAGGTGGCTCAGGGCATCAATTAAAGTCACTGCAGTGCCTCTGACAGGAAGGTCGTAGGTTGGAGACCCGACGGTGGCAGGATTTTTGACACTAGCTAGATAGCTAGGTCGAATTCAGTCATTGTCTAGGGGAGAATTCTAGAGGCCGGCTGCTCTAATCGGTAGTTTATTGTGGTTTCTCAAATCAAAACCAGACGAATGCCAGAGCAGAACCGTAACAAAAGGGCGCGATCTTTCCTTCCTCTTCGTTGTATCCTTACCCCTTATACATACACGCACTTCCATGCATACACTACCAGACATGCCGGAAGACCGGTCGGAAGCTTAGAACTAGTCCCGGCTGGGACGGTGCCCCGCTGGTGGGAGACAACTTGTTGGGGTAAACCCCACTACCCGGCGGTAGGTGAGCGCCAGATCTCGCCATCCAGCGGGGAAGATCACCGCCACCTACCAAGGAAAAAAACATGCACCACACTTACGGAACTAAAGACCTTAGCAGTTGACGCGCCCGGGGTCACAGTCAATCAATCAATCGGAGCGTACCCTACTGTGATTATATTTGATCATTATTGAAATGTAACGAACTTTTAGTGCATTGTTTAAAAAAAACTAATTTTGTCGTGTTATCATTGAGTCATAAAGAAGTGCATTTGTTTTAATGTTTCCCTTGAGGTAATGTTCTGGGCGAAACACAATACGTAAAATGTATTCAGCAATGTAAATGTTACATTACAAGCATCAGATTATAAAATGAATTCTCAAAAGTATTATTAACGCAGCATTTTACGGCTGTCAGCATATATTTTCGCACCATATATTTTTCGTGTCTTTTAAACGGCTGTCAGCACATTGTATTTTTCGTTTTTTAAGGGGTTTCAATAGTTTTTATTAATTTATGAAACCGAAAATTGATGGAAGAATGAAATTATGAAATTGAAAATTGAAGAATATATGATACTTTAATATGGTGCTTTGAAATATAATTCTTTGCAAAGGAAAACAGTTTATTTCGCAATGTAATTTACGGAAGTAATTGATATTACCATATATTCTGATAGACTTTGGGAGAATGATGCTGTTGCAACGACTTAGCAGAATAGCAGCAAGGTCGCCTTTGTGCCGAACATATTCACGTTTTGGGCAGAGTCCCTGGGGGGTATGTGGGCCTTGGGCCGCCTCGTGTGGTCGGACAGCGCAGCCCAAAGGGCCGGCCGAACCCGCCTCTCCGCCGCCCTCGCACGCGCCCTGCTTAAGCGGAAGCCTCTGCCCGCGAGCGGAGCTGTCCGAACCCACCGCCCTCCGCCTCCTCGCGGCGCGATCGCTACACGATCTCCTTCCCGTTTCTCGCGCGGTTGTATCCCCGGCCCCCAGACCTGACTTCTTCCTTTCTCTGGAGCGTCTTTGTCCGCCTTCTCGTCCCTTTCCCTCCTTCCTGCCCGTCCTGCGACATACAGGCAACGCCTTGCACCGCTGCCCTCCGTTGCCGCCGCCTCTCCGGCGCAAAGTCAACCAACCCTGAAGGCAGGGCAGCCAGGCGGCACCACGCGGGTCGAGGCGACAGCGACAGCAGCAGCAGCAACGGCCGCCCGGCGACAGGGGAGGGGATGGGATGAATTTGCGAAGGGTCCTTTGCACAGTTAGGCCAATTTGCATACATTGGCTACTTTGAATAAACAAAGGAGCCTCGCCCGGAGCATTACAAGTTTAGCTGGTTGGCTTATTCGATTACAAGGGGCCGTGAAACGGATAGCGGAGCGGCGCCGGCTGCAGCGGCGCCTAAGACGACGCCCGCGACGACTTTTATTGAAACGTCCGGGCGCGGCGCGACGGGTTGCTTTACGGCTGGTTGAGGCCGTAAGGCGCGAGGACCCCCCCGCCCGCGATGTGGCGCCTCGCGTCTGTTTTATGCGCTCGGATTATGCGTTAAATTGGCCCCGCCCGCGGCGCCGCTGCCGCCGTCCCCCGCCCGCAGCCGCCTGAGGCGCCCCGACTGTTCGGTTTTGCCTGGCGCCCGCGCGGCAGTCGCGGAATCTGCGGCGCAGGTGACAAATGAAGCCGGCGCGCTGTAAAGCCACAGGGCGGACGGGCAGTGCTAACAAGCACGTGGACGGCCCGGAATGGAGCGGAATTCTCACGGAGCACGACGCTCCAGGAGACAATACATTACGCCATTAAATATTCAAAAATGTTGTCTGGACAGCTCCGGATCCGGATCTGTATCTTCAAAATGTATGTCACCGAGTGAAGGGAATGCCTTTTATTTGTTGTCCTGTCTTGAAAATTCCCCTATTCATTTCAAGATACCCTAAGGACATTGTGTTTGTTCAGTTAATTTATACAGATAATAAATTCAACAATCCTCTTTACCATACTTTTGTAGACGAGTAGAAATCTAAGAAATGTGATATTATTTCAAGCAATCGACGTGGATACGATTTTTTTGTTACTGGTAAATAATATTTTATAATATACTTTCCATATTCTTTTTGTTTATGACAGAGTAATGCATTTCTTTTTCACTGCGTAGCGACAAATTACGTACGCTGTCACTGTTTTTCTAACGCATCAATCGATTTAAGATTATAGCTTTAGGAGCTGACATCTTTATCCACTTATGGTGGGAGAGGTATTAACTCTGCAAAATGCAGCGAGACTTGCCTGAAGGCAGTTGGAAAGAAATAATTCAATAAAATGGATAATTATTAAAGAAGATTAGCTCAGCTATTTTAGAAACAAATTGTTGCGATCCAGAGTAAGCAAATTTTACTGAAATCGAGATACGATTGAAGGATATATAAATGTTTTATTGCAGAACTTCCAGCGCCAGTTCAGAAAATCGATTGTCGTTGACTCGTTCTTCTTCAATGCGGCGCGCAACTCGCCGGCAATATACCGAAACAGTATCTACTCTAATTGTATTTTCTGACAGAATATTGAAATTTAAAGACAAGCAAAAATATATCGTTCTACCTGCATCATATCAAGGAGTGTTGTACTTGGCTACTTGTGGGGGCGGGGCGGCAGGCGAGGAGTGGGGAGGGAAGCCGCTGCGCCATGCTTTGTTACCAACTAACTACCAACAATCGCCGGCGTGCCCGCATTGTTGCCCGGGCACCATTTCGTTTTCTTTCATTCTCGCTTCGCTGGACTTTGTTGGCCGTTTGTGTACGCGATAGGAGGGCGGCTGAGGGACTTCGATTTCTGTAGATCAGAGGGGAGAATCAAAGTTGCTGTGTTTGGGACACCGTCAGTGAAATAAGATCCTCGAAGTCGCTTTCTCGTGAGAAGCGTTTTGTAATCTTTATTGATCGTAATATTACGCGTTACCGATGGATGTTCTTCAGGATCTTGTGGTGTATTTGGTTATTACGCTGTTGGTATATGTAGTGTACTTTATCTATTTACTTTTAATTGCGACTATCTGTTTTTTTAGCTCGTAATGCCGGCCAACAACACATTATACAGTTGGAACACTAGTTTCTTGAAAAGAAAGAAAAAATCAAATCATCACTACAATGGAACATACGTTCTAGTGAAAGTGTTAAGGAAGTAAAGTGAATTGGAATGATGAAATGGAACAGAAAGCAATAAAAACGTGAATAGATGTTTTATTTAAGAAGTAATGAAGGTGATGTGTGGAATGTCATTGATGTGCTTGAAGAATAGTGGTGTTTGTTAATGTGGACAATGTGGAAGCGCGTACCTGTCCCTGTGGTCATTACGATCTGCTGCGGCCGTGAAGCGAGGCAGCTGTGTAAAGAGAGCGGCCCGCGTGCGCTCGTGTGGATGTGATGCTGAGTCCGCTGGCGCGTGGGGACCGCTGCGCCCGGACCGACCGCTCGCTGCCGCGCCCGGACGCCGCTCGCCGGGCGGCGATGGCCCGGCGCGCTGTATGAGCTGCGGCGGCCCGCGCCCCCGCCCCCGACCCCGCCCCCGGCGCCGCCTCCGCCCCCGCCCCGCCTGCGACGCGGCCGCCGCCCCCGGCCTCGGCGCGCCGCCAACGGGGGCGGGGCCGGGCGCGGGCGGGGGCGGGGCCGCCCCGCCGAGGACGCGCGCTTCCTGCTCATCTGCTTCCGCCTGCGCGCGCAGCTCGACGCCTTCGAGGAGGTACCGCCTTCACACCACTTGCTGTACATCTCGAATTGAGCCACTGGCACAACCTGTCGTGCCGAGTAGTCGAACGAAATAACATAATATTTGTAGTAGGATATGGACCACGGGAGCGGTCAATTAATGAAACACATTAGTTTGCCAACGTTTCGGAATATTTAATTCCTTAATCGGGGTACAAAAAACACAATCACATGGAATAAAGACAACTTGCCTGAACAACATTAGAAATCACACAATCATATATGCCATGAATCAACATACGTGAAGAAAAATAAATAAATAAATTATATACTGATATATATAAAAGTCAAGGGTAGTCAAACGGTACACACCTTACTAATAGATAATACACAAACTGGTCAAACTTCATGTTCGCCTACAGCCCAACGCCAATATAGAGTGGCTAAAGCACAACAAGTCCATTGCAAGTATTGTGTATTTTGTGTTCCAAATTATATCAATGAATGTGTATGTCACTGAAATGTCCAGTCACAACTTCGTCCCTACTACGTGAAAGTCGTTTTACAGTGAAAAACAAAAACGAAACTCTCATGAAGTAGGATGTCAATTCCACTGAACGGTGTTTTCCCTGGGGTTGTGTGCGCGCAGTCCCTGAGACGGGCGTGGTCTCGCTGTGCCCGCAGGACCTCCAGTCGGAGATCGAGGCGCACCGCGATGTGTACGCGTCGCTCAACGGGTCCGGGCGCAAGCTGCTCGGGTCGCTGGCCAGCCAGGACGACGCCGTCATGCTGCAGCGCCGCCTGGACGAGATGAACCAGCGCTGGCACCACCTCAAGGCCAAGAGCATGGCCATTCGGTAAGCAAACGCCATTACATACACACTAATTTTCTGCAGCAATAACATTGAATTATAAAATGTATTTAATATGCTAATTTTAATTCAATGTTAGTGTTGTATCAGACATAAATTGTTTCATTGATACATTGTTCTTAATTTGGTATTTCGAATTGTGAATTCCAAGTTGGGACCTGCTGTTTGTGGAGCTCGAACCATTATATGCCTTGGTCCAGGGATGTATAAAAAGTATGGTTGAAGTTTAGTGGAGTGACAATAAAAATCACTTCCAATCGACAATAATAATGAAAATTTATGAATAATAATGAAAAAGCAGTTTGTAGACATACGAAATTATTAGGATTTTTTTAATGTTAGCTAACACGCAGTGTGTGACGTGGGAATACACAATAATCACAGACACGAGCTTCAATGATAAATATGTACAGGTTTATTCACAATATGTACAGTAATAATTTAAGTTACTCAGCTCTGGTAGATGTTTACTTCCCTGATCGCAGGAGCGATCCTTAAAAATGAATTGACTGACTTGTGGCCCGCGCCACTCCTCAGCGAGCCTCCCGCACACAGCAGACAGCTCCGGCGACCTCAGTCACCCGTGGATATAGTCCACAACGGCGTCCCAACACATGGGTTGCCGCATGAGCCTAGCTCGGCTCCGCACCGCCCTGGGCGCAAGTTTTGTGCGTTCGCACGAGGGTTCCCACTCAGCTCAACAAACCCCGCCCCCGCGCTCTGCGTTCGCTCTTATATAGCTAACACCCACGTGACCTGAAACGTCACTGGGTTTTGCACACGGCCCGCGCTAACCGCTTTGCCAGGCATTTTTGGACATCCATTTCCATGGATTCCAAGAATTTGTCACGAGGCACGCGGCAAAAATGCGCTGTCCCGCGCTTTGGGCATCCCTTTCCCTAGCTCTTAGGATTTCTTAGAATAGCTCGACGTGTCATATCCTGCCTGGCCCCTGGCGTCTAATCCTTTGCCGTCGCACCTTTGTGGTGCCCCGGCGGTTGCTAGCTGTAGCCCTACAATACGTTACAAGTGGTAACCTCCGTCCAACAATACTCTTAACTTGATGAATGTGGCGTCGCCGACGTATTTAACTGTTTCAAAATATTTTCATAAGCTGAATTTTTCTACTAAGCGAGATTATAAAAGAAGCTTTAAACACGTAGTTGTCTGGTTCTTTCATCTAAGGGTGTAGGGCGTAAAAATAATTTATTAAGAATTAAAATTTTAAAAATACAAAACAAAAAAAAAATGCTCGGACGCAACTCTTCTTGTCGGATGTTCTTTCGGGCTACGGCCACTACCCACCCCATAATACGGCGATGGAGAACCTAATATGAACACTCCCAAAAGAGCGGTTCTAAAGAGTACATTCTTTCAGTGCGTTAAAGAAAATTTGAACATTTGCGAGCTCCTCTTCTAGAATATACCATTCCATTCTTATAGATGTATATTAGAATATAATTTTGTAGTTGAAATCATTTCACAAACGGACTTTATCCTATTAGTCCTATCGCTTATACTCCACATAAAATTTTCCTATAAAAAGGTAATTATCATACGGTGAGGCAACACTGGCACTGAAACTTTTCCATTTTAGTGAACCAATCTCCGCAAAGTATACTGTGAACAGTGGCGTTCGGTCAATAGCGACATTTGACATTCATCGCCGTGGCGTTGGGGCTCATGGTTCTCTCGGCCGCCAGTAGATCGCAGTGCTAAAAGACGCACAAAGTCACATTTTCTGAGAAATTTCTTAGAATCTTCTCGATGTATCCGAAAACATTTTATCAGTTCCAGCTTGGGAGATCGAGACACGTCGAATGATACCGCATTTGTGTTGATTGGTGGAAGATAAGTATTCTAATCTTGAGTGACGGACGGACGCTCGAGCACATGCACGGAGGAATGCGGGTTACTAGAATACTATATAAGTTTGCCTATTGTCGGAAAATAAAAAAAAATGTATTTATTCATCTGGGAGAGTATGTTTGTGAAGATTGTAAATTTATTCTTTAAAATTGACGGAGACGACTCTTTTGAAATTTCTGCATGCACGCGCTTTCCTTTCACCAGAATCTCGTAGCAGCAGAGCGTAGAATCTTAAGTCTTGAAAAGTCTCAAAAGACTCTCGGAAGCCTGTTAGTCGCCGACGGCGACTGGATTTTGTGATGGTAAAACCTGGGAAATCCGATACATTTCCAGTTAACTCCACAGATCCGCAATTTATTCGCGAGTCGGGTTCTCCCGCGGCGCGGCGCGACCCTTTCGCCCCCGGTGCCCGCCGGGCTCTTGTGCGGGCCTTCAGTAGCTGCCACCTCGCACCGGTTCACTCGCCCCGCCCCCCTCACCCCCTCGCCGTCCACGAGTATCTTGCGGCGGAGTGAGCCACAGCTCCTTTAGCTGGGCGAGGAGAGAGAGAGAGAGAGAGAGAGAGAGAGAGAGAGAGAATTCTCTGCAGCGAATCTCACTCTGCCCTTTTAACTCCGGATTCTTCCAGATTTCTGGCGCCGCAAGCCCAGAGGGCGCGGCAGGCGGGCCGGCGGCGACTAATTCCATTTATGCAGGGACGAAATCTGCATTTCCTGAAACCGAAGCCGCTCCCGGGCGCGGCGACGCCGGCGCCGGCGCAGAGGGCTGGGAAAGCGGGAGGGCGAGGGAAAGGAGTCCGGGCTACTTTAAATGCCTGATTGATTTTACATCGGGGGCCGCGGAAAAAGTGGTGCCCGCCCCCGCCCCGCCCTCCCGACGGCGCCCGGAGCTCGGACAGATGATGGCGCAGGCAGCGCCAGCGCCGTAAATTAATTACTGCGTCTCCGGCGTGATGAATGGACGCCTTAAGTGCCGCATTCAGCGCCGCCGGCCGATCCCCCTTAATGTGGGTTATTAGTTTAAAATTACAGCTGCGAGTCAATCGCCCTCCGCCGCCCCCGCCCCCGCCCCCGCCCCGCGCACGTAGCTCTGGGGCGGCGCCCCATTTCTCTCCCTCAGACTCTCCTGCGCCCCTTCGGCGGTTAAACAGGCCCTCGTGACAGTCTCAGATTCTTTTGATTGATTGGTGTTTCCGGGTGCGTCAAGTGCTATGGTCATTAGTCCCGTAAGTGCAGTGTGGCGTCATGGAGAAAAAACACACACATTTACAAGTATGTACAAGTTTATTTACACGTTTGTACAATAACTAAATTCTGCTTCGAAACTACACACCTTTGAGTATTTCCCTGTGGATACCCCACATAGGCCCCGCCTCCACTGCCACGACCTCGTCCCGCGCCACTCCCGTGACCTCGTCACCCGTGCAAGAGGCACGACACGCTCCAGCCTGGGCGTAAAGATTTGCGCATCGCGCGAGGTTTCCAAAACAAAACCCCCGTGTGAGCTCGTCGGCTCGATTTTATACCTAGAGTGTAGCCGTCACGTGACCGTCCTAGGTGTAGGAGGGAGGCTCGCGTCTACCACGTGGACCTTCCAGGTCAAGCTGACGTCCACTTGGTCTAAATATATCCCAACGCCGTGGCGCCGAGGCTATTCAGCCCGCAGGTATGCGATACTTCCGCTCCTCCTCCAACCCACGGCCGCCAACGTGACGCTACAGCAATGTTTTTTATCGCGGGTGGTGGCGGTGACACTCCCCCGCTGGATGGCGAGATCCGGGGCCGACCTTCGCGTCGTCTTGCGGGGTTTTCCCAACCGGGTATCTCCCGCCAGCGGGGCACCGCTCCATACGGGACAAGCTCTTAACTTTCGGCTTGTGGTAGTGTAATGTATGTGAGCTTGGGTGTAAGTAATGGGTGAGAATAGGGCAAGGAAGTGGACAGAAAGATCGCGCATGGTCCGTGGCCCGTTTATCACAGTACTGTTCCTACATTCCCCTGGTGTTCATCGGAGAAATCACGAAAAACGGGGATACTACCGATCAGAGTAGCTGGCCACAAGAATTATCCTTCAAACAGCGACTGAACTCGACCAAGCTCTCTTATAACACAGTCTCTGCATTTCGGTTTCTTTTATAAGATGCATTCTCGGCAGTGTTATCATGACATCACTAAAGTACTCA
The DNA here is from genome assembly GCA_011170035.1 of Teleogryllus occipitalis. Lineage (NCBI taxonomy): Eukaryota > Metazoa > Arthropoda > Insecta > Orthoptera > Gryllidae > Teleogryllus > Teleogryllus occipitalis. Next base: position 125,572 of record BLKR01014907.1, read on the forward strand.
ACACACTCAAGTACATTGTCAAGTACATCACTCAAGTACATTGTCGGGTGACCGTATTACTTGATGAATCCTTTTCTTTGCTTACATGATTATTTTAATGATTTTCTTTATTTGTCACTATGGTGAGAATCTGTAGAAAAACAGTGTTTTTTATTAGAAATGAAGTTAAAATAATTTTATTTTTTCCTCTCTCTCCGTCAGAGAACTGATGTCCTCAGCTAGAAGGAATAAAAATAAAATATATATGAAAGTCAAAGGTCGGGTTTGAAGAGGAATATCTTGATGTATTGTAAAATATTTCTTTTTTTTAAATCCCCGCTGAATGGGTGAGAGAGAGAGAGAGAGAGAGAGAGAGAGAGAGAGAGAGAGAGAGAGAGAGAGATCCTGAATATGTGACGTCGTGGGCAACACATCGACTATGTGTGGCGGGTGCCTGATATTGAAAGTTTTGAGTTTATGGTTAAATACGGTTTCTTTTGAGGGCGTTTTGGTTATACATCCTGTTTCTCCAAGTGAAAAGTTCATTTTTCTCAAAAATTAAATTGTATACTTACTATCACAAAGTCGCTTGCAGTAATGAGCTGTGGCAAGAAGCCCGAGAGAGACAAGTACACTTTTTCTGATTTCCTGTAGTTCCCAGAAATCGAGGAAATGTAATAATAGAACGTTCTGAAGATAGACGACAAAAGTGGATTTCTGGTTTGAAGAAGGAGAAAATTCGTAGACGGTTATTTATAGTAAACAGTCTCCACTTATTATATTATCTTCGGAGATCGCTGTCCAAACGTCATTTGTCTCTAATTCCGAGAGAATGTTTCACTTCCTTAGTAGTATATTTTCGTTTTTGCAACGAATACATTTTTACATTATGCAATTATATAAACAGTACTAAGCGGAACAATACCTTTTTAGCTTTCACAATAACTTTAGATTGGCATGCTTTGCCTGAACATGTTGGGAAGCAAACTTCGTAATATTTCTAGGCCTCTAGTTTTGTACTCAAGAAGCACGGGAGCCCGAAATTCTTTCAGATGGCTCTGACAATTTTTACTAACAATGAAAAGTCATAAGACGAAAGGGCGTACAGAACTGGATTCAAGTTTTCCTCACATTTAATTTTAATATATCGCATCCTAGCGTCCCCGCTGAAGTCATGAAAATATTTTTATTGGACCATTATTGAAATAGACACTATCATGATAAATCTATGCCGGATAAAACATTCCTTATTCAAGTCGAATTTGTGAACTGTATGCACAGCCAGCCTCCACAAGTGAAACGGAAGCAAACGCCATCGTTAATAGCAAACGTGACTCGAATCCCAATGACCACAACCACCACACAGTGCAACCCAAAACTAACTAAACCGCCAGGGCACGCTTGCAGCCACACAAAAGCACGTCACCCAACACTTTCTCGCCTGAAGCTGAGATGTTTCTGGACTTCTCCATTGCCCAGAAATTATGCAAAATCTTTTTAGAGTTTCATGCAAAATTATTTCAACTGTATTTCAAAATGTTTGGTTATTCCAACTCGTATTACCAATTTCCAAACCACAAAGAGATTGAAAGGAAAGTACTAACACTAATTTCCAATATGTAGACGCTATATGATTTCGCACATACACAGGAACTTGGAAGAAATACAAAATCTTATATAACTAGTTTTTAATGTGCTCAGGAATCGAAATGATGCGATGAGAATGGTGTCTATAGTTTCACTAGAATCCCAGGAACTCGGAAAAAATCCACTAACATCTGTATAACTAACTTCTAATTCGCCCAGATGTTGAAAGAAAACCCGGCAGTAGGCGCGCCATGTTTCGTAATGAATTAAATTGCCCTGGGTGACAAAGTCAATCCGCAATAAAAAAGGCAAGAAACAGGAAGTAATACACTATTTTGTTTTTTTTAATAACAAAAGTGTATTTTGAAGTTTGTACAAATATCTTGGAAACAACATGTAATTTACTAAGTTCTGTGAATTTTGTTTTTTTAAACAACCTTTAGAAATGGATTACGTCTGTTTAATGTACAAATATCTTCCCGCATTGATCACAACGGTGTAGTATTTCTGTTTTTAATCACGTATACGTAAGAATCTCTGTGTCTAAAACATTGTAAAATAACGAATATATAATAATATTAATAATACCATGTAAATATCTTATAGTGTAGTATAAATATAGAATCTACTAAAAATATATTATCATAGTATAAATATATTAATGAACTTAAGAATAGTTAAGGTATTTCATACAAGTATTTTATTTTACAATAAACAGAAACAAACATTGAAAGCCTCTATTCAGAAAAAGGAAACTAAAATAGAGGAGAAAATACTAATAAATAAATATACTACAGTGAATGAAAGAACCTAAATTAATTTACGTCGGTGCGTCTTCGGGCGTAAAAGAGCTTACTCTGTCTGAGGGTTGTTAACTTCTGCGGAATGAGGAGCAGAACGACATGAGAAGCGGATCAGTGACTCCCACGCCCAATCGTATTTCCTTTGTAAGGAAAATTCTCGGAAAGGACTGAAACCAGATAATAGACTAGCGGCGAGCTACATGCGTAATGCTTCCCTCGAGAGGTATTGAGAAAGATTCGTATATTAAAAGAAGAAGCATTGAGAAGGTGGAAAGATTTTAAAAGTTCAGTAGTCTCCGAAAATGTGTTGGGGCTATTCTGGCACTCCGCGCCCACTTATGGGTAAACTTCGCTAAGTGAGAGGTGTTTACGATTTTGTTAGATACCCAGGAACTCAGGAAACTACAAAAAAGCACCTATATTACTAATGTTCCATTCGCGCAGAAATAATAAGAAAAGTATGTAGCTTCCGGCCATGTGCAAGGTTTCTACGGTTTCTTTAAATGCCCAGGAACTTGGAAATAATACAAAAACAAGGAAACAGTTTCGAATTTTGACTGAAAATTGCAAATATTTGATTGTTTTGTCGCCTACTCTTTTACTGCACGAATTATCATAATAAGTGCGTCACTCCCTACGGTATACCTGACCTGACATGAAGGTTCCAAGGAAGTGGTTTCCATTAAATATTGCTATTTGCTATTTACACGTACGATGCGCGCAGGTATTGAAAGAAAACTGTGCGGTCTCCGATCATGTTAGAGGTGTCTATTGTGTTTCATTAGACACCCAGAAACGCAGGAAAAATCCAAAAGCTATGTTTAACAGTTTCAGTTTTGACTGAAAAATGCAATTTTTCAAATATTTCAAAATAAAATGTTGGGAATGGGTTATGGAAAAGAATTAAGTTTTTAACTCATTTAATCTAAATTTGAAGGCGGCTAACAATTATTAATGAAACTTTTCGGGATCGTCAACCACTGTGAAACGAGTGTTGAAAAACGTCGTATGTCTACAAACTAAATCACTTAATTTTGTACCGTCGTTTTTGTTTTGAATCATGAATTTGCTTCATTCAGTTGTAAACAACAAGTATATATTAGAATAGACTTGATAAATCTAATTTTATGAAGGATATCTAGGCGTGTTCAAACACTTTATTCGACATTTCTACAGAAGTAACACGTAACTTAGAATCTGGAAAGGGACCACTACTTGTGTGTGCACGGAGCATTAATTGGAATTCCCAGCCCCGCTTTGTCTTCGGCCTTCCACCAGCGGTGGCAACGCCTGCTGAGCCGCCTCCTGATTACAACTCAGGCTGTCACCTCCTTGATTTCCAACAATCTCAAGTGGGATTAGTCAGCGGAGAAACTCGCCATTAGTCCCAATAGCGCCTGCCCCATCCGAGCTGGGATCCCGGAGAACAAAGAGCGGCGCCCAGCGGCTGCTGGCTCGAGTTCCTCCACGTCCCTCCGGTCGTCACTGCCCCTGGCGTATCGGCAGCCCTGTCTGCCGGGTGTCAGCACTGTCGCGCGCGCTGAAGACAAAAGAATGAGCCGAGCGCCGCGACGGGGGCCGCCATCTGAATTGTAAATGAATCGAAAATTGGAACGACATTAAAATTGGAACAAAAAGCGGGGGACGACGGTTCGGGACGCGCCGTAACGACGCAGGCGACTTTTTGCCCCTCGCGGAGGCGGAGGCGGAGGCGGGGGCGTGAAGGCGAGGAGCGCGAGGTGTTCTTACAATTAATGATTCCGGCTCCCGGGCCGGAGGCGCCAAGTAGAAATTACTCGGAGAACACAGAATCCATGAATAAATTTGGGTCTCAAATGAATGAGATTTGTGACAACAGAGAACGATTTCGTCGCGACAGAAAAAATAAACGGGAGATCCGTAATGAATTACAAATTGTATTTTATTTATTAGTACACGAAGTTTAATAACTATAAATGTGGAAATTACTTTGTGAAAATTGGAAGGACCGGCGAGGATAAAGCGTCAAGTAAAGCGATTAGCGTGTTAATAAAGTGGGGCGATAAAGAAAACGGCTGTGGGTGTTGAAGTGCCTGCCCAGCGCTTGGCCTGGAGGTCTCACTGCGTCATCGAAAGCACTGCAGCGGACTGCCCTCCACTCGACACCAAATACCCACCACTTGCATCTTAGAGGGATTGGAGATTCATTAACGATCTGCAGCCTCCTCTGACCCTTCCCGTTTTACTGTTATGTTGTTGAAGTGGAATATATTCACGTACTCTTACTCACTTCAATAAGAACTACTAGTGGCCTGCAGCGGAAAAATTCATGTTGAAGAACCACACAAAGTGGTTTTCCGAAAAGTAACACACACACACACACACACACACACACACACACACACACACACACACACACACACACACACACTTCTTAGGAATCACATATATACTATCACATAACACTTCAATAATCTGATTATTATTTACATAGTCTTAACGAATACTGTAATAATATGGTGCAGTATATCAAGAACGTCAAATAGATTGCTGTTTCATAAAATAACAAGTGAATAGCAAATTTTTAATGGCAGGTGGCCTCCTCCTTGTAATCTTGCCATCGCATGACGTCACTTTCATATGCAGTGACGCATCGAGTATGAGAATTCAGTGGGTACGTGCAGAATGAGAATAGCTGAAATAATCAAATATTTGTATTTTCAGTGAAAATTGAATGTGTGTCATTGTTTTAGGATACTTCTCGAGTTCCTGACTATCTAACAAAAGAAACGGACATTTCTCACATTATCGAACGCTGCTAAATTTTCTTTACCATACTGCGAAATATTTGGTCGCATTACGTTTTATACACGTATTTCTATTTTATCACCATAAGAATTTAAAAAACAACCTTTGAAAGACGTATCTCGTTGATATAACACTGTTCTCAATTTCAGAATTCTTTTCTCAAAACTGCTATCATCTTCCAATACAAAAATATTCTGTATTTTGTGTCCCGATAGGAAATAATACGTGTGGGAAATTCACTGAACTGCAAGTGATAGGGCTCCAAAACGGTTGGAACAAGTGGAGACCGCAACAAACAGCACCTTTTGCGCGCGCCTGGCAGCAAACAGCGGCTGTAGCTGCGGCCTCGTCGAGCAACCACGCGGCGCTCTCGCTTGGCGCATCCGATGAAACAACAATACGCTCCCCCCCCCCATCCCCAGGCGAGATGCGGGAGGAGCGTGCTCTTTGTGCGGGCAGCAGCTGCCACCACACACACACACACACACACACACACACACACACACACACACACACTCTCCGTCTCCCTCTCTCTCTCTCTCTCTCTCTCTCTCTCTCTCTCTCTCTCGGCTGGTGGTCGCCACTACCCACTCATAGTTAAAGTGCCTTTCTGGCTGTACTTGTTTCTAATTTCGCCTGCAACTCGTCTCGGTCCATTTACTTAGCTTACATCTGGAAATCATACTTTTCAGCCAGCAGTGTTCCTTTTTATCAACATAATGAAGCCATGTCGTACTTGCTGTGAGGCAAATTCATTTTACAATCGTACCTACATCTACAGTTATCCTACCGTGTTACTCGTATTCTTCTGATTTGTTGTACGCACGATGGCAAAATTTATAATTTATATTGGGTGAACACGATTTTGACTCTTGGGTCCCTTTTCGTGACATTGTAATTTGCGGCTGCCCTGCATCATGCCACGGACGCGAGGACTTTGGCTCCTGGCTGGGCGACCGCTCGTTTGCCTCGTTGCTAAGCCCCTCCCAGAGGCGGATGATGTTCTTGGTCGTAAGCAACGTCGAAGGGCAGTGGAGGATGGAGACCGCGAACCGCCGTCGTCTCTGTCGGACGCCCACCGGATTATTACGAGCGCGGCTGTGCTTCCGAGAAAGGGCTCTCCACAATTCCACGGACCTCTGTCCTTTCCGCTTTGTAGTTTGGCTCCCTCTGAATTTTCCTCTTATATGACGACTCTTCTACTTTTTCTTTCACTCCCTGCGAACTTGGGTCTTGCTCTAACTACTCTAAGGGGAGTTTTTCGCTCCAACTACTGTCCTCCTCACGATTACTTTCCGAGACCACATCGTTCTCACAATCATCCATGACTGACCTACTTCTTAGATCCCGTCATAAGGTCTACTGATCTGGACAGTACGTTGCCACTACTACGAACTCCCACTTGCTGTAAGCAGCGATTCTTTCTCTACTGCACCAATGCCATCCTCTTTCTGCAATTCTTATATGAAATTGGCAAAGGCTGTAATCTCTCAAACCTCGTGCATTTGCACATATCCCGGCGGAATTCAATGAGGCGTATGACTTTTACCTCTAGAAAATATACTGCCAATCTGTGTGTAATTTTAATACAACAGTTGCCGTTTTCGCATAATATGTGTGGTCGGTTTGTTGATTCACACCAACATTGTTAGAGCGCAGCTCTATAACTTGGAGTTCGTTATCTCGGGTATCTCTTGATTTCAGATGTTTTCCCAAACGTTTCCCCATTGTCACCGCATCTCCTTTTCTACCTTCCCTGCCTGCCAGCGGCGTAACAATTGCCCCGGAGCAGGCAGGCCCGCCTTGTGGGAATGATGGCGGCAGCTCAGCGGCGCTCCGGAACCATTAAACTCCGACGTCGCCCCGCCCCTCCTCGCCCCCCGACCCCGCCCCGGCCCTGCCCCGGCCCTGCCCCGGCGCTGCCCCGGCGCTGCGGAGGCGGCCCGCGGCGAGTGCCAGGCGCGCTGCTCACACAACTGGCACAGCGGCGCCGCCAAACTCTGCCCCTCGACCGAACAACCCGCTCCGCGACGTCAGGGCGGGAGGGGGTGGGGGCGTAATGTAATCGAATGTCGCTCTAGAATGTGCTTATGATACGCATTCTTTCCTTCCTAAAATATGTCTGTATCGGTGGGTTGGATGGAATACTGACATTTTGCTGGGTTATTTTAACGGCTCGGCAATATTATAATACACGAACATGAAAAAGTGTTTCAACCAGCATTTTTTTCTTTTCGCGCGGGGATTCGAACTCAGGTTCTTCGAGTTAACACGCCAGTGACGTTACCAGCCACACAGCTGTATTACATTTTCTCGACATGCGGCGGTACAACGGCACGTATTTTCTTACATTATTTATTACATTTGTTATTTTCGAAAAATCTGAGAGATCTGCTCCATTTTTAATCGTCCTTTCTCTATCCTTGAAAAAAAGTAAAGAAAAAAATTGATAGAATTTTGAGATTTTGCTTTAAAAATGCGTTAACTTCAAGCAGAAATTAGGCGGAAACTACCTTTTAAAAAATGTCAATAACCTTTATAAAGATTTGTTTTTTAGAACAGATTCTATATAAGAAAAAAAGTATATCATAAATAGTGTACTTATGTAATTTTTGCAACTTTCCCAAATACTGTGTGTTTGCAAAAACTGGGAGCAGCAGAACTTTTTTGGTCCTTTGGTATTTAGGAGGAAATAATTTAAGGGAAAAAAATTGAAGCATTTTTTAAGAAAATTGTTGTTTAAAAATTGCCTATATTTCTCGCAAAATTTCGCTGAAATTCATCAAGTTTTCGAAAAAGTTTACTCAGCTTTATTTCAAGATCTGTCCTTGAACTACAGATTTCATTGTAAAAAATCTATCTTCAATATTGTAGATAAAGGAAGGCGCCCAAAAAAATTTGAACATTCACAATTTTCAAAAATTCAAACATTTCAACGAAAATTAGACCTGCTTCATTCTTTCAAGCATCCTTTGCGCTATCTCAGGACAAAGTTTAATAGAAATATTTGAAGCTATTTTCGATAAAAGTTGGGAAATATTGAGGCTTCACGTGAAGTACACCCAAATCAAAATAACCATTTCAAACTCGCGAAGTCATCAATTCGTCCAGATCAATCGGGAAATATCAATTTTGAAGAAAATCGTCCAAATGTTTTAGTCCTTAACGTTGACCACGTACGGACAGCAGGTGGTCAGACAGACGTTTTGCCGTCAATTAAAAGTTTGGTATCAAGGAGCATTAAAACGCGGATTCTGTCTACACAACGTGTTAGATAATTAGCTGCAAATAGAAACAGGATTTATCTTCTTTCTCGATTCCATGGCCCTTCAATGCGAGTTCATCTTTCGAAAAATCACCGATTTGTGCCGCGACATTAAAATGCTCTCCGTGTAGTACGTATGTAGTGAGGAGAGAAAGTGGAAACGTCATTCATAAACCTTTTTTTCCATCTTTAAATAAGGTATTCTTTTGTGGTGCGTCCTGGCTGTTTATGGTTAGCAGTTCTCACGAGTTTGCCTTTCCAATGTGCTTTTGTGGTATTTTGGGGCTGTTTTGGAGGCGACTTCTTTACTCTCAAAATGGATCGGACCTTGATAATTGCAACGACAGAATGAGGACTATTTAGGACTTCCGCTGAATAAAGGCTTCAATTATTTTATAAACAGAATGTTTTATTCGTTTATAATATCTAAACATTTCAATTTATTTTTTTAAATTGTGAATGTTACAATATGTATTTCCAGTCACATTGTGATTATAGATGTAAATTACAAAATTTTGTGATGACTGATATTTTTGGTCATGCTTAGGATTCTTTAAAATACGAGTCCGGAGCTCGTGAGGAGTAAACAAATTCAATCTGGTAGTGGTATAGAGTAGCAAAGACTCTCTGGCAATAGTTAGTTCCCTAAACTCTTTAGTGTGATTTTGGGCATTCCCTTCCCTCTTCCCAGGTGTTTCCTTTCCTCCTGCAGTAGCGGCCGGTATGAAATACTGTAGGTAGTGCCAGTTAATGATGCATCGATGCAGTGATAGTAAGCATCGATAACAAAACATCGACCTTCTCAATTATCGATGTTTAAAATTAAAACAGCAATGCGGTCTTTTAAAACTGGTTTAGTAATCTCTAAAATAAAATTTGTGGCCAACAAAATTAAATATCACAGGGGCCGTGTTTATTAAGTTATAACGAAGATTAAAATGAAAACATACCAAAAATAATAACAAATAAAAATACTCAGCCAGAAAGCCTGAACGCCCACGGTAACCTCAAGAGGTCACAGCTTCCCGAGTTCCTTGTGCGAAGCACAAGGAAAGACGTACGAAATACGGAACACCTGGAGTGAGAGTTGCTTTATAAAGATAGTGCTATTTGTACACTATATCGAACAGATCGTGAACTGTGTCAGTTCGATATTGGCGACGTCTCATTCATAAGAAACGCATACAAACCAACAGAGCATTCTTTCCACGGCGTTAAATGGGCAGAGACGGTGCCAATCCGTAGGTGGCTCAGAGGTTTAGGAGGAGGTCGACAGATAGCACTACGCCCTGTGCGTTTGAGAAAGTATTGATGGAGCATCGAATGACTAAGCGCTCATTGAAATGAATTACTATAAAGGAAATATTTTAAAGAAACTATTTTAAACACTCACTGTGGTGAAAAAAATATTTTCCTTCCTTTGTTGATGGTACCATGGCACACTGGCACTACCCTACAATCCGCCACTGGCGCCTGAAAGACATTTTCCTACTTTTTTTCTATTTTCCGTTTTCCAATAGTAGAATTGAAACAAGAATAATATAGAGAGAATTGATATAATAACATTATAGAAGAGCAGAACCTGGTTCTATGTGAACAATTTCATTGAAAAATTACCTTCGTGTGAAGAACGGCAAAACTTTAAAGAAATCTTTTATAAATCGGAAGGCTTCAAGGTGCACCTGATCTGTAGGGGAATATTAATTTTGTAAAAAATTCTACGAATAGTTTAAGTGATAATGTTGTTCAAAGCGGTCTGACGTTTCGAAAAATAAATCCCCTTTTCGGTACTAAAGAACCCGAAAATGTCGCGTCTGACTACGGTAGGTATTAGAGAAAGAATGTTATTTCATACAGAAGCCAGAAGAAGCTCTTTTACGGGATAAGAGCTACAAAAAAAAATTTCAAACGGCTTTATGTGTAGTACCCCTTATATACGGTCGTATACGAGAAAGTACATAAGGCAAATAACAAAAATAAATTAAGTAATAAGTTGGCAAATTGAATTAAGGGAGCAATAAGTAAAAAAGAACGACCATAGTTGGGGATCACAAAAAACTCCATACACGCATTTTGCTCCTAACATCAATACAATTTGTTAAAAACGAAATAAAGTGATGGAAGTCTGTCAGTATTTCGAGTCTGTCAATGTCATCGCAGCGACAGGTCTCGATACGTTTCCACGCGCCGATTGGCTGCTTCAATGGTAACTCTATAGGCATCCCTGCGTTCCATGCAAGTCAGTCAGCAACTTTTCATTCCACGTCAGTAATTTGTTTCATGGCCATTCTGAACAGAAAAGGGAAGTTCAATGCACTTTGCCGAACAACATGATTATTCTTTTCATCCTAAATATGTGTATAAGTGATGATTAAAATATGTTATCCTTTCCAGTACAGTTTATTATAATCATTTTTATTTCAAACTATTAGTTTGGTGTGAAAATAGGAACCAGTAGCACTCATTGTAACTCAATGATATTTTTGAAGGTCGGGGATATTCATTTTTTCGGTTTCCAATAGAACAAATATATTTTATATAAAATACTGCTATGTAATGTTTAATGATTTTAAATTCTCACGTACTTATTAACACAATGTTCCCACGTTGGGCACGCCAGTCTTTAACGATTTTAAATATTTGAAAATTATACGTATTTATTAACACAATGTGCCCGACTTTGTGCAAATCACTATGAAATATGTTTGCAATTCTGAACTTACAAGTGCTTGAAACTATTGTTCTTAATTATTTATTGATGCCCGACTCCCACGTTCTTTACAATTAAATATTTCTTATGTGGGCCGACGTCCCAGTACGGACTTGGTAAATGCTGAAAATTTATTCTGTTAAGAAGATCACTAGATGGAGTCTGTAAATCAGCCTTCAGGTTTCGAAAACACAATTACATTGTTTATTGCGGCTATTTTCTTGTCTTATTTACATTTTGCTTTATAAATTATTCAGATTGCCATCAAATTGAGTATGAGTTTGGTTCATTAAAGACTTTTACTGTAATTTAAAAAAATTGTATAATAATTTCTTTGCAAAGAATGATGCGGTTACCTTGCGAAATGTTTTTCGTAGCGCTTACAGTTTGTGAAATCGATGTTCTCGTACCCCATGCTGCCGAAGTGAATAATATTTCCCGAAGAATCTCGTCGACCAGCAGTAATCTTCTGGTCTTCGTTCTTGATGTTGAAATTATGTTCGAGTTAATGACCTAAATTTAATATTAAACGATTTACACTGTTCACGTAAAATAGCTACTCGCGAATGCCTCAGGTGGGCATCTCTACTCGAGACCGCTTCCGTTCACTACAACTAAACATTCTATTTGCTGAACTACTAGTAGGACCTTCTTGCTAACTTTACATGTGCTCGCGACGGTGACTAAAAACTTTCTGCCAAAATTACGACTCCAATGAAATATGTCACCTTCATTTCCGTTTGTTTTCCACATTTGTGCAAGTAATTTTACTATTTGCTGTAAATCGTTTCGCGATATTCACTTGACTACACCTTTATAAAAATCTGTCATCATTGGCTTCCATCGTTCTTGCATTTTGTTAGGTGACGCTTCCAAAATAAAAAAAAAAGTATATTTTCTGAATGTCCACGTCCCAAATCACAAAAATGTTTATTGTATCCTAGAAATTTCCAATCTCCCATATTTATTGTTTATTTCGGTCCCGAACATTTCTAACACCTCATATTTACATCACAATATTTGCATCTAATACTTCAGCGTCCAACAACCCAATGTCCCAATGTCTCTTTGAAAATACGCGTCCAACAACCCCATGTCTCTTTGAAAATACAATATACCACTCTTTTACTTTCGCTCCCGGCTATCAATTCTTCGAAATGTGTCCTACTTCATATTATTCTGTTGAATAATTCCCTTGAGATATCTGGGTAGTGTACCATGTAGTCATACCATTGGTGGTGCTCATCCGCCACCCCAACAGTTTGTAAAAACGGTCTGACCAAGTGACCTCCGGGCCATCTTTTCAAAGAAATGCGTTTGCCTCCACGCTAGCGCTACGTCGCTCTCTCATTCTACTATCGCTGTAGCAGAGAGTTATAGAAGAACAATTGAAACTGTTCCTATTAACAAAGAGAATGGAAATGAGCGTTAATGCAAGAACAGACCAGGAATTTCTCGTCACGTCCGTCGGAAAATGTCTGTACAATCTTCTCAGTTTACTGGCTTAGGTGGCTCAGGGCATCAACTGATGTCAATGCAGAGCCTCTGACTGAAAGGTCCTAGGGTTCGAGTCCCGACGGTGGCAGGATTTTCGACACTAGCAACATAGCTAGGCCGAAGACATTTAGAGTAGACCGGGTCCTCTGATCGGTACTTTTCCATATTTCTCGGATTAATGCCAGGCGAATACCGGAGCAGTATCTTAACAGGCGAGCCACGGACCGCGCGCGATTTTGATTCCTCTTCCTTGTCTTTTCCGCTCTCACACAATTACACTTACATTCACTGCGCTACCGTACATGTTGGGGGCTTAGAGCTTGTCGCGACCGAGGCGTTGCCCCGTTGGTGTGAGATACCTAATTGAGGAAAATCATGCGATTCGATGTATGGGTAGATGCCAAATCTCGTCATCCCGCGGGGAAAATCACCGCTGCCTTTCGCGATAAAAAACATGCACTACACTTATGGCTGTTGGCGCGCCCGAAAAAAAACAACTATTCAATGAATCAATCTTCTCAGTTTAGTGTAATTTTGCACTGCAACTAGATTTCGAATGTTGGCTGTGCGGTTGAGAGTGAGCTCGTGTGGTGATTCCCGAATGCGCGGGTGCGGGCGAGGCGAAAAGGGCAGTGGCCCGAGGGGATTCTGCGGCCGAAGCCCGCGGGGCCGCGCCACCGGGGCAGCGAGGGATTGCATGCGGCCGCTCCTCGCGGGAATTGGGAGAGGGCATCGGCCGAACGGACGCGAACGGTGCAACAGAGGGAAGGCGGAGCAGTGAAGAGCGAACGGAGAGGGTCGCGTGTCATAAGAACATCGAAACTCGAAGTAAGGAGCAAAGGATAAGCAGTTAAGAAGTATCAAATATTATGGAGAAAAGGGACTCGAAAAACCGACTTGATTCAGTAAAGTGATATGGGGTAGTGATGGTAAGAAATGAGAGGATAAACCGGCGGCGGTAGCTCAGTGCATCAACTGATGCCACTGCAGCGTCTCTGACCGGGAGGTCCTAGGTTCCCACTCCCCGCGGCGGCAGGATTTTCGACACTAGCTTTTCAGCTAGGACGAATTCAGTTGCTGTCTGGAGGAGAATTCTAGCGGCCGGCTGCCCTGATCGGTAGTTTTCCGTGGTTTCTCCCATCAACACCAGGCGAATGCCGGAGCAGTACCCTAACAAACAGGACATGGACCGCGCGCGATCTGTCCTTCCCCTTCCTTGTCCTATCCTCGCCTCTTACACACACAGTTACACTAACATGCACTACACTACCAGATATTCCGGGAGACCGGTCGAGAGCTTAGAGCTTGTACCGGTTGGGGCGGTGCCCCGCTGGTGGGAGAGTCCTGGTTAGGGGGAAACCCCACTAGCCGACGGTAAGTCGGTGCCGGATCTCGCCATCCAGCGGGGGAAGTTCACCGCCATCTCCCGCGAGAAAACATGCACTACACTAACGGGACTAATGACCGAAGCAGTTGACGTGCCCGGAAACACGAAAAAATCAATCAATCACCCAGAGAACGGCTGAATTCGACCTAGCTATTTAATGTAGAAAATCTGCCACCGTGGGGACTGGAACCCTAGGACCTCCCGGTCATAGGCACTGCAGTGACGTCAGTTGGTGCCTTGAGCTACCTAAGCAGCTACGATGCTTACAAGCGCACTGCAGTGCTTCCGGAAGGGCAGGCACGACGTTGATGGCGAGAGAAGAGAAGCGAAGAGATCCTATCGAATGGTTCGAAGCTAGAGCGCTGGCCGAAGGCGCACACTAGGAACTCCCGGAGCATCTGCCATCGCACGCTC
>BLKR01014907.1:145000-163936 GCA_011170035.1 Teleogryllus occipitalis
TGCAGGGACGGACATCTTGATAAGGACCGCTTTTTGGAGAATAAAGTTTGCAACAAATAAATTGTTTGTACATTTATTCTCATTATATCTTCCCCAGACGATAAAATTTACTACCTCTGTACGAGATACTTTATTCTTTATCTTCATGTATGTTTAATATAGAGTGAAGCTGGGAATGTTCTGGGTTTGTACTATTGGCTACAGTAAAGCGCGAGATTTCACTGTTACCGAGCCATGTACCCAACCAATATCACTTTCACGTTTATTCCCCACATCCCGCACGTCATCTCGCAGCACCGACGTAAACCTTATTATGAAAGCCTGTTCTGGCGAGATGGAGGATTACGCGAACTCTGAGAGCGGAAGCGTCCCATGGCGTCAGCTGAGGGGCCCGGGATCGATGACTCACTTACGGGCTCATCCGCCGCGGCCCCGCCCCCGCCCGCGGCCCATTCCAGGCGCGCGTTTACCGTCTAGCTCTAGGGTTACGATGATGCCTGCGGCCTCGCCGCTGAGCCGAAACCCGAGACGGCCCTTCGCCCGCGACAGGCGCTGATGCGCGCTCCACAGCCAGGACGAGCTTAATGCGCGGCGCTTCCGCCTGCCGCCCTTCCCCCCGCCCCGCCCGCGCCTCGTCCTCTCCCCGCCCTCACCCCCTCCCTCGCCCCACCCCGCTCTGCCCTCGCCCCGCCCTGCCTCGCCCTTCTCGCCACGTCCCCGCCCTCACCCTGCCCTTCCCCGCCCTGTTACGCCCTCACTCCGATTTCCCCCGCCCTAGTCAGACCTCACCCGGACTTTCCCCGTCCTCGCCCCTCCCCGCCCTCACCCCGCCCCGCTATAACCCCTCCCTCGCCCCACCCCACTCTGCCCTCGCCCCTCCCTGCCTCGCCCTTCTCGCCACGCCCCCGCCCTCACCCTGCCCTTCCCCGCCCTGCCACGCCCTCACTGAATTTTCCCGCCCTCTCCCCTCCCCGCTCTCACCCCTCCCCCCTATAACCCCTCCCTCGCCCCGCCCTTCTCGCCACGCCCCCGACCTCACCCTGCCCTTCCCCGCCCTGCCACGCCCTCACTCCGATTTGCCCCGGCCTCGTCACGCCCTCACCCTGACTTTCCCCGTCCTCTCCCCTCCCCGCTCTCACCCCTCCCCACTATAACCCCTCCCTCGCCCCACCCCACTCTGCCCTCGCCCCGCTCTGCCTCCTCGCCACGCCCCCGTCCTCACCCTGCCCTTCCCCGCCCTGCCACGGCCTCACTTCGATTTTTCCCGGCCTCGTCACGCCCTCACCCTGACTTTCCCCGCCCTCTCCCCTCCCCGCTCTCACCCCTCCCCACTACAACCCTTCCCTCGCCCCACCCCACTCTGCCCTCGCCCCTCCCTGCCTCGCCCTTCTCGCCACGCCCCCGCCCTCACCCTGCCCTTCCTCGCCCTGCCACGCCCTCACTTCGATTTGCCCCGCCCTAGTCAGGCCTCACCCGGACTTTCCCCGCCCTCGCCTCGACCTCCCTAGTCCTCGCCCTCGCTCTCCTCGCCACGCCACGCCCCACCTTTCCCGGCCCTACCAATACCCCTCCCCACCTCACCCCACCGTGCCTCTCCCAGCCCCGCCCTGCTCCGCCCTCGCCCTGCCATGTGCTTTCACCCTTCATCACTCTCTCCCCGCCCTCTGCCACTGCAGCAGCAGACATATTGTCGCACCACTCCAGGGAATCTCTTGAAACAAGCAAGAATTTTCTGGACGTGGTCACTCGAGAAGTTGCCAGTAGCCGACAATGTTATATCTTGGACCTTGAAAGCGCAAATTAGGCTTGAAGTTAATGCCATTTTAATGTTTTGGTCTTAAAAAAACTTCAAATTCTTTCTACATTGATTGTAATTTTTTTCGCATTGAGTATAGGTCTCTTAAAAAATGGTCAGTGTCTAATTTTCGGTGAACTTTCTGATTTTCTGAAAATGCATGAGATAGATGTAACGAGAGTGACACTTCTTTTTTGGTTGCATCTGCAAAAGTGTATACGACCAAGCGACACCGTAGTGTAGCGGTAAATCACATAGCGAGTTAACTCCAGTAACCTGAGTTGAAATCTCCGGGCTGAGAAAAAAAATTGCTGTTTGGAAACACTTTTGTAGGTTCATGCAATAGTATAATATTGGGTAGCTATTACACATAGTGCGAGAAATTAAGTGCTGTTGTATCACCTCTACTTTCTTTCGCACTCGTTTTGGTACAGTTTCTTCCATTCTAGCATTCATTAGAAAAAGATAAACAACAAGACGAAAAATCCAACTGACGTTTTAGAGCTTGGCGTATTTTTTGCAATAACTGAAGGTAATAAAAACTGTCTTGTCGACCTGGATAGCCGAGGTCGCTAAGGTTATAGGGTGTAGTGTCCTTGGCTTGAAGGGTCGTGTGTTCGAATTCCGCTTCGGGCATGGATGTGGGTGTGTGCTTGTATTGTCCTTACGTGTCGTGTATCCCTACAGTTACTCCAATGTAAACAATCAAAGTGATCGCTACATGATATAAAACGCGACCTTAAAGAAATTTTAAAAATTGTAAAAAACGGTCGTGTTTGCTGTAGTTTGTGATATTTACCTTGCGAGCTCCTATATTCACACCTTTTTCGAAAGTCATTCTTTCCACAGATTATCCCGCTTGTAAACACACAAGAACATACGCTGGAAGCAAATTCAAATATCCGATGTAGGATATTTTGAGTTGGAACGTCTCTCGCAACTCACTGAATGGAGGTAGAGTGCGCCTCGTAATCTAAATTTGGGGAACTCGTGAAAGCAAACAGCCCAAATACATTACGCAGAGCTGTGTGCCGGGGAGTGCGTGTTCGTCCCGGCCGCCAGGTGCGCAGCGGCCGAACGCAAACGGGCGGGGATCTGGGAGCGCCTCGCCGGCAGAGCGGGCGGCTGCGTGCACGAATCGGCGACTGGGGGAAGGGGGAGGGCTAGGACCCTTTGCGGGGGCGAAGCAGGGGGGCGCGGAATAGGCAGCGGTCCGGTGCGACGGGGCGGAAGCATGGGAAAGAAACGGCAATCGACTACAGATGAGGAATGGGTGACGAGCGAGTTAGCGACGGGGGCGGAGGGGCGGAAGTTGGTGGCGGTGCAGGTGTGCTAACGAACCGACCGCCCTCGCGCTGCGTCGCTCGGCCGCCGTGCGCTTAATGCATTGGCTGCGGGCGAGGGCCTTTTGCTAACGATGTAATGCGCACACAGTTCAAAAACAAATCATTGAGATACGGGCGCTCCTCGGTGGGTGAGGGTTAGCTCAGTGGCCTCTGAACTCCCAGTGCGCGGGTTCGATCCCGGCCGAGGTGCGTGGATTTCCGAAGGGCGGAAAATCCACAGTAGCCATGTCACGCTTGTGGCATGTGAAAGAACCCTGGCGTATGCCCGGCAAAATTAAATCCCTCCGACAACATCCCGCCCTAACGAGATCCCACTTTCTCCCAACCAGACAGTCCGGATATAGTGAACTGAGCCCGACACCTGACGGAGGAAGTGAGAGTCAAATCCCAGGCGCATCAGGGGCCGCCCGCGAGGTGCGCCTGCTCGATGAAGGTCCGTAGATCCGCGTCGGGGGTAGGCTTCCAAGGAAGCCTGGGTCGAAAACGGGTGCGAAACAGCTGCCTAAGGGCAGTCTACCCGCTAATAGCCCCATACGATAAATAAATTAGGATATGGGGCCAGACTTTTTGTAAACGTAAATAATTATGGGAGAATTTAAATTTCTCTAAGAAAAAGTAAATATATTAATTTTGTATTCGAATCTCAAAGCACCAGTCAATGAAACATTAATTTCTTTCAAGTACCTGTTTAATGTTATCTAATATTCGGATCATACATCGTAAGAAATGTCCTTTGCGAATATCAGTGACCATGTAAGACTTATTAGAACTAGAAGAAAATTGTATTACTTTAAAATAGAGCGTAGCCAAAATGTTTTTGAGAAGATGAATAAAATTTTACTAAAAAACCCTGTTAAAATTCAATATGGTAAGATATATGTTTAAAAATATTATTTATAATTTCTGCGAGAATAATTTAGCCATATTACGTTTTCGTATAATAGATTTATTCTGTTCATGACATCAACTTACCAGTCAGGAGGGCGGTCTCCGATGGATAGCGTATAGCCCCATGATCATGTGTATCACGCAGCATTGGGGGTGGCCTAACACGGTAACAAGCTGGGCGCGGCGGCCGGCACAGTTTCACACGGCCCAAGCACGTCCGCACTGTGTCGCAGCGTCCGCCCCATCCCCGCCCGGACCCCCCCCCCCCCACACACACACCCCACCATGCCATGCCCGCCACGCCACGCCCGCTCTGCTCCGCCCCACCTACCACATTTGCCCCGCCAGCCCCCGCCCGCCTCGCCCGCCCCGCTCTGCCCTGCTCGTCCTGTCCGCTCCGCCTGCCTCGCCATCCCCACCTGCCCCGCTTGCCCCATCCGACCTGCCACGCTCTCCCCGCCTGCCCTAACGGCCCCGCCCTACTCGCCTCGCTTGCCCCACCTGCCCCGCTCGCCCCACCTGCCCCGCTCGCCCCACCTGCCCCGCTCGCCCCACCTGCCCCGCTCGCCCCACATGCCCCGCCCGCCGAGCCTGCTCCGCCCGCCACACATGATCGCCCTGCCCCAAGCTGCCAATGTAGAGGATCTTGCCTCTTTGCCCCAATCAGTGGCAACGACGCCCCTGTCAGCGGGCGGACGCGCGCAGCCTCAGCTCAAACTCTATCACGCCTCCCATTGCTGTTACTTCAGTTACTGTTGCCGTCGCTACCTCTAAGTCTATCGCTATTACCGTGACTGCCAACGGCTTCACCACCGGTTGCTCGTAGCTGCAACGATCCGTTGGGATCCCAGCCACTGCTGCAGGTCAAACAGCTTACAGGGTTATCTTCCTCACGTTTTCCCTTTTGAACTACTGCTGTAGACATTCCGGCCCAGCTGACGGTGAAAACGAAACCCGACATCCCACGTGCATCATCCCTTTGTGAATTGGCGAGGTTGCTGCAGTGCGTCTGAACACACCAGAACGTTCTGACGCGCTGAAATATTTTTCATGCTATCAAATACAAAATTTTATTCTAGATGCAATGTCTATTTATTTATTTATTTATGTCAAAAAAACAGTTAAAAACTGCGTATGACGTGCTATGGGGAAAAGTGACTAAAGTAACTAAAGGAAAATGCATGATTTGTGACATATTCCCAAACTTCATTGTGCCTTAGAATCTGGTGCTAAGTGGTGGTATATTCCGTAGAACCGTACTTCCAGTACCCGTTTTGAAATTGCACACAATTTAAATAATTTTAATAATATTTATAATTTGGTCACATTTCATTGGGTAGTGATTGGTCGACAACCCATACTGAGATGTACGCCCCACCTTCTTCCGCCTTCGAGAGTGGTGGTCATCGAATATGCTTTAACATTGGCTCTCAGGTAGCAATGCGAAGTAAATCACCAGGATCACAGTTTATCACGGATCATTCTCTCGTATCTGAATTCCATTGAAGAATAACTAAAATACCATATTTAACCTTCTGGTTGTACAACTGGTACGACCCGTCACCACTACCGGGAAGTTATTATTATACTATTTTAAGAGTATCGCCAATCGTTTTACCTTCCTGTCTGCCTATTGTGGAGTATGAACGACAAAGGGTCTTTGAACATATAGTATTCCCGGGCGGATGGTACAATTAAAAAAAGCAGAATGAAATTCACCCTTAAAGAAACGCTCAGCAATAGTCCATACGCTTTAATTAAGCTTTCTATCTGGGTTGGTTTAATGTACTCTACAATTTTTGTTCTTAAAATCGTGTTTTAAAGGTAATTGCGCACAGATTATTTTTAATTAAACCCATTTTGCAAAACGGCATAATTAAAACATGGACTTTCTCTGAACGGATTTGCAGTATCGTTTCGAATTGGCCATGACCTCTCCAGATTTCGCCTCGAGTGTAGGGTGCAGTCTTCGCCTGGCGATTTCAGCTGTAAAGTAGGTATCATGTGTTGACGACGGCTTCTTTCTGTTCAAAATTTATTCACCCTTAAAGAAACGCTCAGCAATAGTCCATACGCTTTAATTAAGCTTTCTATCTGGGTTGGTTTAATGTACTCTACAATTTTTGTTCTTAAAATCGTGTTTTAAAGGTAATTGCGCACAGATTATTTTTAATTAAACCCATTTTGCAAAACGGCATAATTAAAACATGGACTTTCTCTGAACGGATTTGCAGTATCGTTTCGAATTGGCCATGACCTCTCCAGATTTCGCCTCGAGTGTAGGGTGCAGTCTTCGCCTGGCGATTTCAGCTGTAAAGTAGGTATCATGTGTTGACGACGGCTTCTTTCTGTTCAAAATTTATAAACTGCAATCTGTGTCACTGCAAATGGTCAATCTAATCTCGTAATTTTATCTTTTAATCTCTAAATCTTTTGGTATAGTGGTAACTGATGGCAAATGTAGTCCACAAAACAAGAACGAAAAGTTGAATATGCCAAACCGGCCATATTTTTGTAAAAACTTTCTTTTTTATGAACTAAAAAGTCGTTCTTCAATAGTTTTCGCCGATCCTAATGACTGAGTTAGCTCGGAGTTAGCATTGCCGTTGCCTCACAGCGACTGACCTGTACTAGGTCCGAGAGTTCGGACCATGTCGGTGATAGGTTATTGACACTACCTAGATAAGTGGAATGTAGCTGCTGACTGGAGGATAATTGTAACGCCCGGTTGCTCTGATTTGTAGTTACAGTGGTTTCTCGTATCAGTACCAGGCGAATGTCGGAGCAGTACCCTAAAAAACGGAGCACGGACCGCGCGCAATCTTTCCTTCCTCTTCCTTGTCCTATTCACTTCCCTCACGCACACTTACATATATGTGTACTGCGCTACCACACACGTCGTGAGCTTAGAGCTTGTCCCGATAGGGACGGTGGCTCGCTGGGGGAGATCACTGGTGAGGGAAATCCTCCGAGAGTCGACGTGAAGGTCAGCGGAGGATGTCACCATGCAGAGAGGTATGGATATCGCCATCCCCGGGATAATACATTCACTACACTAACGGGAGAAACTAGGATAGCAGTTGACGTGGCCGGAAGCAATGAACCAATGAATAGGAACATTGCAAACGTGAGTTTTTAAACCAGAAGATCGTCCGAGGATCGAATGAATGAATAGAAACATTGCAAACGTGAGTTTTTAAACCAGAAGATCGTCCGAGGATCGAATGAATGAATAGAAACATTGCAAACGAGACAGAAGATCGTCCGAGGATCGAATGAATGAATTAAACACAGAAGATCGTCCGAGGATCGAATGAATAAATAGAAACATTGCAAACGTGAGATTTTTAAACCAGAAGATCGTCCGAGGATCGAATGAATGAATAGAAACATTGCAAACGTGAGTTTTTAAACCAGAAGATCGTCCGAGGATCGAATGAATGAATAGAAACATTGAGAACGCGCCCTGAATGCGCAGCCGCAGCGCAGGGACCTGCGGGCGCAGGGAGATGACGCAAATGCGATTAAAAGAGCGCGCTCGTGCCGCTGCGCGAGTGACGGCCGCCGTAACGAGGTGGGGCGAGGGCGCTGGCGGCTGCGTGCCACCGGGATCCACTCACCTCCATCACAGATCGCAACCACGATCGTCTTGCAGTGAAGAACGACTTTCATAATGGAGAATTTGTTTAAAAAAAGAAATTCGGTAACGTGGTACTATAATGGAGTTGAAGGAGAACGCAGAAAGTTGTCCCTATTGCTTCATGTTATTTTATTCAATTTATGTTTATGCGATGACCGTATCGGAAAGACAGTAATACTCTGAAAGAATAGACAATGAAAACTTTGCTAAGTTAATTTAGTATACATTTTAATGAGAGGGAAGTCGTGTATAAAACGTGTGAATTTCATTGCTACTTTTCTGCGTTTTACTTATTGGTAAATAGCTAACCGCATAAATTCATGAGAGTTTATTTGGGATGATTTAAAGTTTCTAAACCTCTTTATCGAGAAATATTCCATTAATTGTGTGAATGCTGATATGTAGAAGACATAATTAAAGGATGATTAAATGAAGGCATCTTTGTCGACCCAGAGAGCTGGCTTTTGAATGCTTCGCCGTCATCAGCAGTCTTGCTAGTGCATCATGACTTTCGCCACATTTAGCGAAACTGTCGATGACGAGAGGATGACGTGGGAGCCGTCGAAAGCGGGCTCTCTGAATAAATCGGAATCGA
Organism: Teleogryllus occipitalis; assembly: GCA_011170035.1. Lineage (NCBI taxonomy): Eukaryota > Metazoa > Arthropoda > Insecta > Orthoptera > Gryllidae > Teleogryllus > Teleogryllus occipitalis. The sequence continues at coordinate 153,265 of BLKR01014907.1, forward strand.
CAAAGATGACTTCAGTTATTTCATCCAAATGTTCCATTATTTGCAACGTGGGTCCAGCCTCATGATTCGTTGAAGAAAGGCCCATTGTTCATTGGTGACTTATACAACTGTGATCCAATATATCATAAATTAAACAGTTGCTTAATTTCGCTTCATTTAGGATACTCACGCAGTGGACGCCAAATAAATAAGCACATGTCGCCTCCGAGCGGCGTAATCCAAAAAGCTCGTAAAACGCGGAACGCGATAATGCCTATTTGCGCTTATAGCGATTTGACCAGTGCGACCCGACTTAATTGATTTTCAAGCTAATTTACATCGACCTCGGCGGGTATGAAACAATTAGCGATTGTAATTAATAACGGGGGGCCGCGGGAGGCAGCAGTGACCAGCCAGCAGTCGCCGCTTGGCATCCGCGAGGTGGTCGGGGGTGGGGAGAATAGTTCTCCGCGTCGCCGGATAACTCGCGTAAGAACAAAGGAGCCGCGATTCTTCACGGGTCCTTAGAAACGGCATCGCCGGACGGAATTTCCGGGGATGAAGTTTTATCGCCGTATAAATTTTACAACCTCCTCGAAGAGAGGCTCGCTGGCTGGCAGACTTGCTGGCTAGAGACTTCCGCTGCTGCCGCTGCCTCGTCCGTCCAATTGCGAGAGGTTTCTTCTTGTAATTTAGGGCTCGACTTCCTCCCCGGCTTTCTTCTCCTTCGTCTGTGTGTCTTTCTTCGTGGTCGTAAAATCATTTTCGTGTACATTGTAAAAAAAAGAAGAAGAAAAAAAAAGAAAAGCGGACGCTTCTCGCGAGATCGTTTCTTCATCTCCTGGCGCGATGTGCGCCGCCGTTTGTGACGAATTTGCGCGCTCTTAATCGCTCGTCTAATTTGTTACGCGACGCCCTCTGCGAGGCGCTTATCTGCGGGGGCGGCGGCCCGGAAGGCAGACGGGTTCATTAAGTAACCTCTTTGCCTCCGCTTCCCTGAAAAGATTTTTCTCCCCGTTCCGCCGGAGGCAGAGGGATCTGATTTACCGGTGTGAGGGTGCGACCTGTTCGCTCTGGTGAGCAACAAACGTATTACACTTGCCTTCGAGGAAGGCTTGCAGCGACACTTTGAGTATTTGCGTCCGGATCTCTTTTAAAGAGAGAAAAGTGGAGGCGTTGGTTTTACTCCGGAAAGAAAAGAAGGAAAGGTTATACTTTCCGATAATCTGTGTATTTCGGCCCGAAAATTTATTGTTCAGTTTTTGGCTTCAATTCTAAAACATTTATGACATTAGCTGAATAGAGGATATCTGCTCGCCAAAGGCCTTCCTGTTCAACTTAAATACTTGTTCCTGGTGTTGAAATATCGAAAACTTTCGCATTTGAGGGTGTCATAATTCGCTTTCCTCTTATACCACGCCTCTTGGTATTATTTTTCTAACGACTCCTTTTTTGTGGTAAAAGAAGTGGGAGCCTTCAAGAATAACGACGAAGGAAAGCCTTTGAAAAGTAATGTTCTTAAAAGCTATGACGTTCATTTGATATCCCTGATATCAAAGACCTGTCTGCTTCAATTTTATAAGATAAAACGACCTCTTGCTCGACGTTTGAAATTCATAATATATTTCATAAGAAATCGTTCACAACTTCTAAAGAAATTTCAACACCAGGCTTTGTCCCGTAATACGAAACAACCAATACTGTGAAATTTGAAACTCTTGTATTATTATTATTATTATTACTATTATTATTATTATTATTATTATTATTATTATTATTATTAATGTTTACACATTGCTGGTTCACAGGAAGACCTGATTCTCAAATAACAAAGGGCTTTTCGCCAAGTGTGTTATTAGCTATTTATTAAGAACCTGAATTTAGAAAGTTACGGACAATGCGGCAAGTATTTAAGATAACAGACTTCTGTATTAATTTTAAAAGTCTTGGAGAGATATTAAGTTTTTGAACGTGTTTTGGACGTGTTTTGCCATTATTATTATTATTATTATTATTATTATTATTATTATTATTATTATTATTATTATTATCATTATTATTATTTAATTGCGCTGGTGCTCAAGATAAGCCGCCATTGGCCACCCCTATCCTGGGCCCGGGCGGTGGCCTCTATCGTCGCCATAATATACGGCCGCCTCGCCTTCTCCGGGAGGGCCCAGACAATCCTCCGGGAACATATGGAGCTCTGCCCCGGAGCCTCGTCCTCCAAGATTCCCCCGCACCTCCTCGCCCTCCCGGCCGCCGTGATTCATTTCAATTCTGCTCCCCGGAATAAAGATATCAGGAGACTATGGCGGCCCCTCCCGAGGCCCCAGTAAAATTCAATAATTCCGCTGTGAACGTAATAGCCCACAGAGAGAGAGAAAGAGAGGCAGGGGGCGTGCGGGCACATTTTATGCGATGAAGCCAGATGCTGGGGCGGTGGCGCGGGGCCAGCGGCGCATGGGGGGGGGCGCGGTGCCTGGGTGCAGGTGTTCCTCGCTACCTTCTCTAGTTAGCGCAAATGATCACGGCCCCACCCACGTTCGTGATACTGAAATACGATACTTACGATTCTGAGACAGCAACAAAACTTGCAAAGTTGTTTTTAATAATATTATTAAGAATGATGTTTCAATAAAATTAAAACTAGGGGAAATGGTATTGTTCTAGAAATAACTTATGGTATTTTTTATATTAATACGCAATGTAAGTTTTTTCAATACTTAATGTTTTAGGTTGTTAAGTTACCGTAACTTGAAGATTGTTCGTTTCTAACTGTTCTATTGGCTTTCGTTTACATTTTACTCGCAATGGATATATGAATCGTGTCTGGTACTCACCAATCATTGCACATTCGATATTTGAAGGTTTTTACTGCCCTCTTAACACTGTTCGCTGAATGTGTTAAATTGATGTAGTGTAAAAATGTGTTTTAACCTTCACATTCGAGGAAATGAACTATTTTACCCCTTGAGATCCACAAAAGTTTCGGGAAATTCGGAGGAACTGCCACAGAACCTCTCCCGAGAAAATCTCTTCTCGATATCGAATCAGGATATATAAATTTCGTATTGTCATTATCGCAGAGATAATGCAGTTTAGCATTTACGGAATGGTAAGAACTCTTATCTTACTGTAAATGGCTTTTCGATTTTTGCTCTCTAAAAGTACATTGAGTGATAATGTTTATAATTGTCCACAATAGAACCAAGAATTGACAAACAGGAAAATTGTTCAATACGCTGAAATACAACATTTAAGATCTGATTTTTAGAAGAGATGTCATTGAGAAAAGAACTACCTACAGTAATGTGGTTTTGCAATGTTAATATTTTGCCAAAAACGCTGAAATAGTTCCCTGCATTTAAGAAAAAAGAAAGAAAAAATTGGAGCCGTTTTAGAGAAAATATTTTAAACTGTCTTCGCTTAAAGCAAAAATTACGCGAAAAATACTCATTTTCGAAAAATTATATGACCTTATTGAAAGATCTGATGTCGAAGGACAGATTTTATTAAAGAAAAAAAACTTATCTTCAAAATTGCACTTATAGGAAGACGGCACAAAAATTTTTAACTTTTGCAATTTTCGAATATTATAGAGTTCAACGTTCAGAGAAGAAAAGTTTGCTCTATCAGAGAAGAAAATAATCAAAAAATGTGGGCCATTTTTGAGAAAACGTTGAAAATATTAAGACAATGTAACGTACCCCTCAAAATCAAAATACCCGTTTCAAATTCACAGAGCCTCGAGTTCAGCCAAATTGCTAAGGGTATATTAATTTTTGGGAAATATCTTCTTAATGGTTTAGGGGTTAACTATGTCCACATACCCAAAGACAAGTGGGGTTTATGAAAGGTTTTACCCTAAAGCAACTTTTCCGTATCAAAGATGCACTAATTTCTCCTGTGGAAAATGGCAATTACCCGCCAGAAAACCTCGTATGCTCTGATATCAAAAAAATAGACAACTCGTGTTCGTATATATAGTAAATTCCGTCATTGTGTGAGTCTGTGATCAACATTAGAAGCTAACTCGTTCGGCCGATTTCCTTCAAAATTAGATATTCCTCAGAGACTCTGTGAGTTTGAAACATATTTTCAATTTATGGGGATACTTTACATGAAGCCTTAACACTATTTTCAAATTTTTTTCGGCAAATGGCTCCAAATTTTAATTTCTTGTTACCGCTTATGCAGTAGATAGAAAGTTATGTAATGCTGGGGGAAAACGGCGAATTTTCGGCAGAAATACACTTATTACTGGGCCATGGTTATGAAAATAATAAATCAAGTTGCTAAATTTAGAAATAAATCCTCTCACACGTGGCGTAGCCAGACCCATATTTTGTGGGTCCTTGATACCGAAAAATCGAATGTGTGTCTGCCTGTCCCTCTGTGAACAATGCTAGCGGCTAAACCGTTCAATCGATTTTCTCTCAAATTAATAATCCGCTATCGATCTGGCTGATGTCGCGGCCCCCCGAAAATTTGAAACCGATATATTCATTTTGAATGCTACTTTACAGGAATCCCCTGGGACATTTTCAAAATGTTCAAAAAAATAGCTCCATCGTTTTTTATCAAGTTTTGTTGTTAGTGTAAAGAACGTTTAAGAGAATGCCGCAGGCCTCATTTTCGTTGAAAAGTCTGTTTTTTCGAAAATTGCAAAAATTCAAATTTTTTCGGCATCATTCGACTACAATTATGAAGGTAGAGTTTTTTTCATCAATGAAATCTGTTCCTTAAAGATAGAATTTGAAATAAGGTCCTGCATAATTTTTCGAAAATTTGAGTACTTTTCGCGTAATTTTGCGTGAAAGTAGAGGAGAGAAAGTATGTGTTTTTTTAGCTCCATTCGTTTTTTATTAAAATTTGGAGATAATATAATTTTCCTTGGATAGTACAACGGACACTTAAGAAAATGTCGCAGGACTCAATTTCGTTGACGTTTATGAATTTTCGAAATTTGAAAAAAGTTACATATAATGGGAGAATGTTAGTGACCTTTTTCTTATAAATCTTGCAATTCTTCTCACAAATAAAATCAGTAGAATACAGAACTGTAGGAACTATTTCAAGACACGTTACTTTGCCTCCTCGTGAATTTAATATTCACTTCTCCAAAAGCTTGCGACCAACAGTAATACAAGACTGCCAAAACGTGCATCTTGCCAATATATAGATTTTCTGACACTTGGAATACGATGTCGTCGTATCAAAATATAAGCGACACGTTCCAGCAAAATTCAGAAGGAAGGGTTTCGAATAAGGTCGGCGCTCACAAAATCGTTGGAATCTATTTTTCAAATGTCGAGAAAAACAAAACAATACTTCTCTCATATCGTACCTCTTAACTCTGCCATCACTTCATGTCCCACTTCCCCCGTCTCTTACAACTCTTCTCCCGTCCATTTACTCTTGAGACCTTTCCTTGGACCGTACCCGTTCTTGCTACCGTTTTAGTTTGCTCCTTGCACCCGTTTTTGCCCTGCAACCCTCAACAAACCACCACCCCCCCCCCCCCCGCGGAGAGAGGCCCGCGCCGCTCGCGTGAGCCTCTCGTTTGTCTGCTGGCGATGGTGGCCATTTCTTCCCGGCGCCTGCTAATCGCCCCGCATGCATCACGCCGCCCCCGCTCGCCCGCCCGCTCGCCCGCCCGCTCGCCCGCCCGCTCGCCCGCCCGCTCGCCCGCCCGCTCGCCCGCCCTTTGGCGCAGTTGAATTCCGGAAATCCCTTTCCCCCGGGCATTTTCTCCGCGTCTTTTGCGATTTGATCGATACGATGCTTTGCGAGGCTCTACGGCTCTCTTTGAGTGTGATGGTGTCTGAAAGCGCCACTGCAGATTGCACGAATGAAACCGGATGTCACACTTGAGTGTCGTTGAAGCATGTGTACATTGAAATTAATCACTTACCTGCTCCTATTGCTAAGAGTAATTTTGAGTAAGAGTAATTGCTAAGTTAAAAGTTATTTGCTAAGAGTAATTCCGCCTCTGATTAGGTTTTAAGAGCTGTACAGTCCAGAAATTGAGATCCATTTTTCACGAGTTCAATGAATCTATTGTACAAAAAAGTGTAGTACTTGTGGTGGCTTTTCTTGAGAAATTAGCGTATATTTACAATCAGCGATATCCTTTATCGAATAATTCATGGTAAAATGTCAAGTCAGATTTTCGTACTACAATGGGACAGATATTCACCATTCTACACACCAAATTATCAAAAATACCACTCTGGAATTGGATTATTCAATGTAATTTTAACGTAAATATATAACGGTTTTCAAATTTTGTTTCAAAATTTGATAGTACACTCGCCTGGTTGTTGATTTAAAAAAATATAGTTGGGTATCAGGGAAATTTTCACTCAAAGAGATGCTTTGAAAGTAATAATCATCGACTCTTCCGAGCGCTCGAAATGTCTATGAACAGAAGTCAGTGTAGTGCTGTGGGAATGAATGAGTAGAATGAATGGTTATGTATATAATGAATGAATGATGCGTGAATGAAAAATAAATTAGAAAAAGAACCACCCAGAAAACCATACAAAAACATTTAGAATTAAGAAAAAAAATAACAATAACATTTTTCGTGTAAATTAAGTATGCCAAAGTGCTACAACATAATTATTAAATTAGATTTAAGCTAGAATTAAGTTAGCTTTATTTAGTATTAGCTTTTTTACCTCTCTCTTAGCTGCTTAAGCCGCAAGGCAGCAGCGTAATTTGTACGCCAGTAATTAAATAAATTCCCGCCTCCTCAGGGTTGTGGAGGGGAAACAGAAAATGTCAATGAGGATGTAGAGTAGGTGTTGTCGCGGTCGGCGGGAGAAGGGCGACCGGGCGCGGTGCGGAAGGAAAGCGAGGCCGGCCACCCAGCGCGTTTATTCCCCAATTAGCCGTCGCCCTGCTAATCCTCGCGGTAATCCGCACGTCCGCTACAGCGCTCCTCCCCCCGCCCTCCCTCGAGCTTCTATTCCAGCGCCGACGAATCGATCCACGCCTCCCACACCCGCACCAACAGCCTTGCTCCGAAACCCCACGCTGCCACTTGCCTCACGGTCTCGGTGGCACACTTGGAACGAACTTGATTGACTACATTGTTACCTCTCTCAGTGTGTTATCCTGCCTGTTAAAATGTGGTCCTTATCTTAGTTTCGGCTGAGCTCTATATATTTTCGAAAATTGACAAAAATTAACATTGCAAATTGCAGCTAGAAATTTTTATCGTAAATGAAATAGAATAGAATAGAATATTTAGAAATACATAGAATACTTCCGGTGGTAGCGTTTTCTAAGGAATTACTAAAAATACACAAAACAAACATCAAACAACATTAAAATATTAATATGTTACCAAATACAATTTTACAATATTAATCTATTAACCATATTTACTTAGTCTAATTTTAAAATTTTTGTCATTCTGAGGGAAAGTTTCCAGCACGGCTGCAGGTAATTTGTTCCAATTTTGTATCGTTCTGTTTACAAATGAGAATTTACCTACATCATGTGTTCTAAAGAATCAGATATTTAAAAAAAGTTATGTACAATTAAAAAAAGAAAAAGAGTAGTTTGGTCTATATTGTCTGCTTGAAGTTAAAGCAATTTTTTTTAAATTCTCAAAAACTGTTCCAATTTGTTTCTTTAAATGTTTTCACGAGTAGAGCAAAGGATCCTTAAAAGTGACGTAAGTCTTATTTTCATTTAACTTTTTCAATTTTCGAAAATTGTAAAAGGTAGAAATAATGATAGAAAGTGCGCTGCTGTTGTAGCACCCAATAGTTTATAATTGTGTGGACGTTTAAAACTAGCTATGGGGATTGTGGTGTAAAAGAAAAAAATTTTTTTTTGCTGGTTGGAAACACTTGTTCACGTTCATCTATATATTATATTTATAGTAGTGCATGATGACAAGTAAAAGGAAAGAATAGTGTTGTAGTGCCACTAGTTTCTTTCTTCATCAATTCTTTTTGATTGTCGTTCCTGTGTGTCATTCTTGTACTCTCTCTTTTCTCTGAATTTCGTTCTTAAGCTTAACATGACACATACAAGTACCTGTAGTTTTTTGAGCAAATGAAGTGTTATTGTGTTTGTCATCCACAGTTATGGGAGCGCCCTTTTCTGTTCTCCCTATGGCTTCTCCCAATCGTCTTCGAAAATTATCTTCTACTGAAGGTTTTAATTTCACGCATTAATTTTATAAACAAGTAGCTCTTTTGCTGTACTATTGGCGTCGCCAACAATTATCTTGTTTTGAGTTACTGATATTTTAGCGAAAATCGTTCATGTCTTATCACTACAAATCTCAAAGAAGAAAAATTATTTTTAGTTTTACACGTTGAGTAGGACTAGTTCACCCTATAAGTCGGCGCTAGATTGATAATATTGAACTTGATAATATAAAGACTACAAATCTTTTGTAGAATACTCGTAAGTAAAATGTGGTAGACAGTTAAAAATAGACGTGAGTTTATTTCAATATTGCAGAACACAACGATTAAGAAATATATATATTGTGACGTCGTGGGAATACACAATAATCACAGACACGAGCTTCAATGATAAATATGTACAGGTTTATTCACAATATGTACAGTACTACTTTAAGTTACAGCTCTGGTAGATCTTTACTTTCCTGATCGCAGGAGCGATCCTTAAAAATGAATAACTGACTCGTGGCCCGCGCCACTCCTCAGCGAGCCTCCCGCACACAGCAGACAGCTCCGGCGACCTCTTGTCACCCGTGGATATAGTCCACAACGGCGTCCCAACACATGGTTGCCGCACGAGCCTAGCTCGGCTCCGCACCGCCCTGGGCGCAAGTTTTTGTGCGTTCGCACGAGGGTTCCCTCTCAGCTCAACAAACCCCACCCCCGCGCTCTGCGTCCGCTCTTATATAGCCCCCACCCACGTGACCTGAAACGTCACTGGGTTTTGCACACGGCCCACACTGACCGCTTTGCCAGGCATTTTTGGACATCCATTTCCCTGGATTCCAAGAATTTGACACGCGGCACGCGGCAAAAATGCGCTGTCCCGTACTTTGGGCATCCCTTCCCCTAGCTCTTTGGATTTCCCAGAATACCTCGGCGTGTCACATCCTGCCTGGCCCCTGGCGTCTAATCCTCTGCCGCCGCCCTTTGTGGCGGTTGCTAACTGTAGTCCTACAATACGTTACATACTTCTCCATACCCTATTTTGAATTTTTTATGCAGGATATAAACACAATAAAAAATTCGTCCCGCAACTAGATTTGTGGATCTGGATATGATTATACCATTTACCTGGCCATTGGGCTCACACTCTATTGATCTCTCTAACCTACTCTATATTTACAACATATTTTTTTATCAAAATCTAGCTAATATAAATAACTAACCTACTTCACGTACCTCCTTTCATTCTAATATATACAATTTTCTACAATCTTAAATTACATACAGTCTGCTGCAATTGCCTCCGTAGTATTCACAATCAAATGATGTGATACTTTCCCTGATACCCCCAGAACCAACAATGTCTTCAGAGCTTCACTTTGTACCCATAATTGCACATACATAAGACACACATGAAACAAACAGAATACACAAACAATACACTTTCAACAATTTGTTACATATATACAGTGATTCTTCTCTTGTCTTGATTTTATACAATGCAATCAAGTGATTCGGTCCAGTGTAGCCCTCCGCATTCCCAGTTCAGTTCAGGTTCCATGTATCAGTAAAACATACGGCTTAAGGCATCAGCATTTACGTGATCCTTACCCCTTTTATGAATAATTTCTAAATTGTATGCTTGGATCATTAATGACCAACGCATCAATCTCGAGTTCTTACTTGAACAATTATTTAGCCATACTAATGGGTTGTGGTCTGTTTCCACTTTAATTTTTGCATTTCCATCCAAATAGTACTTTAATTTCTGCAATGCCCATATTATGGCTGTGCACTCCTGTTCTGTTGTACATCGTAATAATTCCGAATCTGTGAATTTACGACTTAAGTATAACACCGGTTTTTTCTTCTCCTCTATCATTATACTGTGCCAAAATGATGCCAATACCTCTTTTTGACGCATCACACTGCACTATAAAATCCTTATTAAAATCTGGCGCGTGAAGGACGGGTTCGTGACAGAGAGCGTTTCTCAGTTTCTCGAATGCCATCTCGCATGCCGGCGTCCACGTTACCCTGCCTTGCCGTTCGCGACCTCGCAATAAGTCCGTTAATGGCGCTGATATACCCGCATAATCGGGAATAAATTTCCTGTAGTAACCCGTTAATCCGAGAAAAGCACGCACTTGCTTTTTCGTTTGAGGTACGGGGTGCTCTTTAATAGTTGTTACTTTGGCCTCTACCGGCCGCATCATGCCACTACCAACCATGTAGCCTAGGTATTGCACATTCTTACGCGCGTATTTACACTTGCTTGGCTGCACATGCAGCTTCGCTTTCTCTAATATTAGAAACACCTGCTCTAAATGTCTAAGGTGTTCTTGCCATGTGTCGCTATAAATGGCGATGTCATCCAAGTATGGGACTGCAAATTCTGCACATCCTGCTAATAAAGCTGCCATCATCCTACTACACTGAAAAGGTGCATTTTTTAGCCCGAAGGCAATCTTAATGGCCTATACGTGCCAAAGCTTGTACAGAAAGCCGCATATCTTTGCGCTCTCGGAGTGAGC